>JABAKA010000251.1:0-10623 GCA_018857285.1 Termitomyces sp. Mi166#008
GGTATTTGACTAGATATGTTGTGATGTACAAGAGAGTTATCTTAGCTAATACAATATTGGGCCATAAATAATGTCACTCTATGTGACAACTCCTAATATAGTCATTGTGATGTAACGACCCAGTTACATTGTTGTAGCCCCAATGGACGTTCAACTTGATGAAGTAGCATGCACCTTGGAGGTTGTTGATTAGTTCAGAGATAATTGGAAGGGGGTAGCAATTCTTCACCATTATTACATTCAGAACATGGTAGTCCTGAACCAGATGAAGGGATCCATCCTTCTTCCTAATGAAGAAGACTGAAGAGGCCATCAGAGACTTTGAAGGGCATATTTGTCCAGAGTTGAAATTTTCTTGCAAAAATGCATCTAGCTTATCCTGCTCCCAAGGAGCAAGGGGATATACTTTACAGCTAAAAGGTTCTGCATCTGGAACAAGTTCAATCACATGATCCCACTGCTTGCACTCAGGGAGTGAGTCGAGCAATGCCTTGAAGAACATGTCTTCAAAGTCCTGGAGGTGATGAGGGACTGTGCTATGCAAGGGTTTGGGCTGGGAGTTTGCCGCAAATGCTTGGGCCAGGTGCTGAGATGGGGTCTGACTAGCCTGGATCTCTGTGGCCATTGACAGTGAATGCAGTTTAGCAGCATAGATTCTATTATCTACCTCTATAGCCTTGTCTTAAGACTCTGAGTCTGGAGCACTGATAAACTCACCTTCATATCCATCTTCCTGCTGGGCTTCACTTCCCATGCTCCAGATGTTCACATAGAGGGCCTCCCTATGAGGGAACACTGGAGGGGGAGGATCCAACAGGTCAATGTTAGCAAAGAGAATATGCCCTACATGACAAGCACGTATGGCAGCACACTCACAGACTAATGCTTTGCGCTCCTCTTAGACCTTATTGGTGCAAGTAGAACAATGCTGAGGGCACCTACTCATGTGCACCTCACCCTTTGACCAATTGATTTCTGGATTGTGCTCTTGAAGCCAAGTGAAGCCCAGGATTATGTCTTGCTTCCCAAGGCTAGTAACAGCAAAGATGGCATGTTTCAAATGAGAGCAATAGTGCAGAACAAGATCCACCACAGAGCAAATAGATCCTGCTTCATTAAAAGTGCCATCGATGTTGTATATAGAGATGGGGTGAGAGAGAGGTCTAGTGATCAGGCAGTGTTGTTTCACATAGTTTGCGTCAAGAAATAAACCTGTTGCACCACTATTCAATAAGGCAACAATGCTTCAATTTTGTTGTGTGTTGGTGGTCTCAATCTCCACATTCAGACATAGAGAGTTTGAAGATGGAGACAAGGCAACAACATACCAACAAGGAAGGCATCATTTCCAGACAGGGATTCATGAGCAAGAGGATGGAGAGGAGGGAACTCCAGTTGAGCCTTTGATCAGAGGAGGGTTTTGTATGTTGAAGAGAGTGCTTACAAATTCAGTCATCAAATTGTCAACAAAGGAACATGTATTGTCAGGTTCCATAGACAGACAAGCATACCAATTAGCACTAGGTGGCAGAGGCATACAACTCATCTGTCACCCAACTAAGAATCCTCTTCCTGTTTAGTAGATGGAGCTGCAGGGCTCACTTTAGAAGACAAATCCATCAGTGAAGCATCAGGAGAGAGGTCTTCTGAAGCATCCTTCACAGCCAAAAGCTGTAGCAAAAGCTCCTCTTGTTTAGAGGGAGAGAGATAGCACACCTCCAGTCCCTGAGGGCAGTAGCATGCAAAGTGACCAGGTTTTTTGCAGCAACAGCATAAAAGAGGTGTTGATGCATGTTGGTGAAAGGCATCTACTTCTATGGGGATTCCTGAAGATAGAGGTTATGCTGCAGTTGGAGGTGGTGGAGCAATAAAGGAAGCATGTACAGTGGGGAGGAAACAAGTGACTGGCCACTGAGAAGGACAATAGACTGGATGAGAAGTGTTAGGATGTCATAGCTTATGCTTTAGCTCCATAAGCTGCCACTAATCACAAGCAACTTTGTACCAAGTAGCAATGCTATTGTTTGGGCATCCTTCTGCTAGGTTGTCAATGCATTCCATGAGAGTAGGGTATAGGCCATCACAAAAGGTGAGGCAGAGCTGAAGACCATCCAGATAACCAGCCTACTCAGCTAAAGCATGGAAGGAGTTGATATAATTGTCTAAAGATTGCTTCCCTTGGCCATACTGTTTTGGTTATGAAGGGAGAGTGCTGCAGTCTTAGCTGGGTCCAGAGGGAAGAACTCCACTTGAAAATCCATCTCAAAGGCTTCCCAATTGACAAAGCTATTCACTCCTCCATGTTGTTGAAAAACCTGAAGTGCATATGTCAAGGCATGGCCCAACTTCATGTATGAAAGCAAAAGCTTCACTGCTCAGTTGGATGTATGTGACACAAGACTAAAGAAAGTGTTCATCCACTGCTCAGTCTCCATTGTAAGTGTCAGAAAGTGCTGGGCAAGGTATTCTTGTGTGTGGAGCTGCAGAGATGTTGAAGCAAGGTGCAGGATTCATCTCTGGTGGTGTAAGAGGTGTGGGAGTAATGACTAGAGTAGGAGGAAGACATTCTAAGAGCATCTGAAGAGAGTGTGAGATGGTGTCCATAGTTTGGCACAATCTGGCAAGTTCAATTGTGTGCCAGGTCAGAGAGGTTTGGGTAGTCTGCACCTGAGTCTCTAGAGCAAGCAGACAGTTCCAGGCATTGTCCTGGAGGCTGGAAGCATCCAAGGGATTGGCTGGAGCAGTTGGTTGAGTCATGGAGACTGTAGGGACTAGGAGTAGTCTGGTGGGGAGAGACAAATAGGAGGCAAGAAGGAGGGTTCAAGCAGGCTCAAGGGAGGCTCCCAGACCAAAGTTGGAGACTTGTTCTGCTGTAAGAGCAACTTCTGGGAGCTGTGGCTCCAAAAAGAACAAGTCTGAGGATTTGGTATACTAGGAGTGACACTTCAGAGGCTTCTGATGCATGGGAAGGAACTGTACAATACATAAAAGCCACAGCCAACCACAGGGAAGGCTTAAAGGGGCAAATCTTTAAAAATGATCAAACTCTGAAAGTTGCCAGACATTATTGATCTGCCAAGTTAGGAACTTGTCTGAATTATATACAGAGCAGGATTGAAGCTAGAGGGCTAAAAGTAGGACCAAAAGGAAGGGCTGAAGAAGGAGAATAAAGAAAAATTATAGTGAGGCAGAGAGGTGAAAGGTGGAGAGAGATAGGTTCCCTGACAGACATAGTAGAAGGTAGGGTGGATGCTGCATGCTAGATGGGCAGGCGATGTAAGAGGCTTAACAACCTGTAAGGGGACAGCGAGCCACAAAGGCAGGCCAGAGATGAGCAAGGAGTAAGCAAGGACAAGAGTGGGCACCAATGACAGGAGGGACGTCACTGGCAGCCTTACAGTTGGTTTACTGGATAGGCCTGGGAAACACTGCTATTGTTGCGCCTGAGGATGTTCCATCTTACAGGCTTCCTTATATATTACATCTCTGGTACCTATGACTAATGCTATATGACACATCAGCCTGAGATATGTAAAGGAAAATGACTAACAATAATCAAAAATGAGTAATGGTCTGATCAATGACTCATGGAAGATGACTAATACTAGCAGAAGGGGATAAGGGAATGCTGAGCAGTCTAGATGACAGATAGAAGAATGCTGAGCATACTGAACTAAGCCAAGCTAGAATGGACATGTCCCCATAAGAAACTAGTCCCCTTCCACAAGCCTTCTTAGACTTGTGGGCAGGCTGTGGAGGGGAAGCTACATGCTTCTCCTTGCTCAGTGCCTGATGGAAGAGACCTGTGCATGCCTTGTCCCTCTGCTGGTATGCAGTGTCAAGTTCATTGGAACTTGAGCAAAGGCCAACTGTACAATGGGGTTCTTCAGAACCTCCATGTCCACTTTCTCTGAGACCTCAGCACCATGGAGGTGCTGAAGAAGTGTGGCCAATTGTTTGTTTGCTACTACAAACAGCTTCTGCTCCTTGTCCTTGGCCTTGCCCTTGACACCATGGGGCCCAGGCTGGCATTGGATGGATGCCTAGATGCTCCTGACTCTGAGGGTGTGACAGGTGTCAATACATCTGTTATTGGGGAGTAGGATGACTCATCATCTACCTCCATGTGGTAGACAGGCATCCAGAGAGGGTGCATCTGTCCTCCCATTCCTGGCATCTGGCCTGAGAATACCATTGCATAGACCATCATCACTTGAAGCACCATATACTGGCCATACTCTGGTGACCAGATTGGTGGTTGAGCCATGAAAGGCTGCATCATGGGGTGTGATTCCATGCCTCTGCCTCAATGAGCCTTTCACAAATCTGGGTGGGGACATGTTCCATCATCCCTGCTCTTAACCTCTCCTTCCTCTAGAGCTCCTTTCAGGGCTCTAAATATGGAAAGGGTTCCTGAAACCCTTCTCAAAACCTGCATTGCATGTGTTCCTGGTACTCATAGTCTGCTACACATAAACAATGAGTATTGAGAAGACAACTTGTTTCTGTTGACCAAAAAATTCAGTTGATATAAGTGATGGCTATGTCTGATGGTCACATGACTGATGCTATCAGCCATCAATGTTTAGCCAGCTGACTTAGGCACTTAACACCTTATATTTCTAAATACTTGTCAAAGGCTGCTAAGTCCTTGCAAGTCTTCAGCAACTCTCAAGTGGTGTTGCCTAGGCTCCAGTGCACCTGTAGCTCTGGTCCATCACTGGTCCAGCAATGAATGGCCACTGATCTTGTTTACAAACCATTCATAGTTGTTTGATGCACCAAAATTATAAGGCTCAGAAGTAGCCCTATTGGGAAACATAGCATTGTCATTTTACTCAGAATGGTCACAACAATGACACATGAAATTTGAGAATAAGGCATCATTCCTGAAGTACTCTAAGTAGCTTCAAGATATAGTTGGAGGTATTGAGATATACTTCTGTAATTTTATATGGCCCCACCTATTTTGAGCAGAGCTTTCTTGCCCTGCCCTTAAGAAGACTTAGATTACATGCAGAAAGGTACACTATTGCACCTTTTACCAGCTCAGAGTCTTCTCTCTAGCAGGCATTGGTGTTATGTGTTTGAAAGATGCATGCTTCAATAATTGTGTCATGCATATCAACCAGGTCCATTAGAGCCTGATAGGCAAAGTCTTTTATGCTCCTAGGAATCCAATAGTCTGACCAGATCTCTTTGATTATGGAAGACATGAATCCACTCCCTAACTTAAATGGCACATAGCATATCATTTCAGATACACTTGCATTAATCGTGAACTTGGTGAGCAATCTATCCAGTTCTTCTGGTCTGGACAGTGATGAGCTCTACAAATGTCTATTGATGGGAAATTTAAAAGGGAAATATTTTTGATGTGTCTGGTCACATGGTACTAGCACCTGATTTGCACATGACTGGCAGCTGACTTTCTAAGACATGAGAATTTCTTACATATTATTTTTGGCATTTAAAACTTCCATTTCTTGTACCAGCTGACACTGTTTTACTAATTATAGCCTCAGATTGTGTCAGCCTTCCCATGTCATTGTTGCATATAAGAAAAAGTGTACATATCTAGAATAGTGTGTGAAGTGGAAAGATTACAAAACTTTACCACCCTACTAGTTATATAAATAGTACAAAAAGTAGCCAAAAAAATAGATAAGGGAACCACTTTCTCTTTTTTATTCATTGTTGTCAAGTTTCTATTTATCAGTCTTTTTTTGCTCTCATTGTTTTCTATTGTTATCAGTGCTACCATGCTTAGAAATAGTTTTAACATGTTTTCCATGCTTAGCACCATTATTTTATGCTTCTCACAAGTTTTTTCTTGCTGATGCTTTTATCTTTTCAGCACTTTTTATGTATTTCACTAACATTGCCTTTTGTGGCATCCTTGTGCTAGGTGCCCATTGCCAAGTTCTATATTGCCTTTTGTGACAAAACTCCATTGTCTTTTGGAGCATCTTTTTATCTTCTGTTGTCATCATTTGTCACCAATGCTATCGTCTATCTTTCTGTTTTCTGTTGCTATTGTCCATTGCCAACACTATCATCTATTTTTCATTGTCTGTCACCAGCATCCAGTACCAGTGTCTGTTACTCTCACCAGTGCTAGCACCAACATCATTGCCAAGCATCATATTTGCTATTTCTTCATTTTTTCCTAGCACCAGTGCCAAGCTTCATCATCAGTCTATCTTCAGTCTGTTTTCTGTTACCTAACATTATTGCCAGTGCATCACCAGTGTGGTTGCCAAGTTCCATTGCATCTACCAATCTTATAAATGTTTCTTGCCAAACTTCTAATATTTCTCCTTACTAATGCAGCACCAATAGTTGACCAATCACTAGTGCCAACAGTTGCCATTGCTAGCACCATTATCTGTTACATTCTCCATTAGTTATCCTAGTGCTTTCATTGTTTTCCATTGCATTTTGCTCCCTTCTAAAGAACTAACTGTTTTTGGCAACAATTTTAGCATTTTTCTTGCCAATGCAGCACCAAAAATAGATTTAACACTTCTGCCACTTAGTGCCATCACTCTTCTTAGCACCATTGCCATTGTTTAGCAGCTGTCACCTTCATCAGCACCAAGAACCATCATATTTTCTAAATCTTGAAACCAATATTTCTTGCTAACAATTCAATTATTTTCCTTCTTAACACAGAGCTAAGAAGGCACAAGCACTCCAAACTTAGTGCCAACACTAGCACCACCACTGTAAGGGTGACCTCTGGAGGCTGTGGCTCAGTCACACAGCTGGCAGAGAAAGATTCAAAGTGTATTAGAGAGATGTACAAAAGTACAAGCTGACTGACTACACACCTGGCAGAGGGAGATTCAAAGAGAACAAGTTTAAGGAGTTGCTCTGCCAGGCATCTGTGAAAATGAACATAGATCACATGATATAAGTCAGGTGATGCTGATATAATCAATTTCATATAGAATTGCTGATATAATAAAGAGGGAAATAATGGAAAATCATAACAGAGCAGAGAAGAATCAGGAATAAAAAGGAAGGTCCTCTGACATCACCCCTCCCTCTAGTGTGTGGTGTCTCGATGTGCAGGGTAGAAGAAGTTCTGGATTGCTCTGTCAACTGGTGAAATAGGGTAAATTCCTTAGAGCTTATGCCAAAAGAGACAACTGTCCAGAATTTCCTCCACTTCATACTCCTCCTTGTTGTTGACCAGGACTGACAGTGGTGGTGGATTTGGATGGCAGCCAAGAATAGAGTCATCTGGGACAGGAAATAGCTTTATCACATTGAAGACTGGGTGGAGTTGGCACATTTTCACAGGTAGCCTTAAATGATATGCTAGAGGGCCTACCTGTTGTTTAACTACAAATGGTCTCAGATAGTGATGAGACAGCTTTTATGAGGGCTGAGTGGTAGTGATATCTAATGCATCTAGGTATACTCAATCCCCTTGCTTATACTGCATGCAGTGCTGGAGTGCATCCTCAGTCATAGTATCAGACCATATCATCCTTTGTCTTTAGCACTGCCTTTGCCTCCTCCTGTCTCATTCTCATCTGATCCACAAACTCATTCACCAACTCATTCTCTGATGAATGTGTACAAGGCTCAAAGCCCATCTGAGGGTGAGGGGACATCTGTGTGGCAGTGTGAATGTGGTTATTGTACTGGGATTCTGCATCTGAAAGCAGCTCATCTCAGTCATCTTGCTGGTTATTACAGAACAAGTGCAGATACTGTTCTAGCTCCTGGTTAACATGCTCTGTCTGACAGTTGAATTGAGAGTGATGGGCAGTGGAAGTGTGGAGCTTCACATTGAGAAGGTGGTAGAGCTCTCAAGTAAATTCTGCAATAAACTGTGGTCCTTGGTTGGAGACATAGGCATCAAACAGGCCATGCAGCTTCCAGACATTCTTCCAGTAGAGATTGGCAGCCCCCATAGCAGAACATGTTATGTGGGTGGGGATGAAATGAGATTGCTTACTACAGAGGTCCACTACTACCATAATGGCATCATATTCATGAGCATCTGGTAGCTCTACTATGAGGATGGAGCTGTCCCATAGAGTTGACAATGAGGTTTGGTTTGGAGACAGAGGTCACAGGTGCTGGTGTAAGAGCCAATGTATCATGACATTTGAGGCCACCAGTAGTTGCAGAATACAAGCTCCAGAGTCTTTCACCTGCTTGAATGACCAGCAAGGCAGGAGTCATGATGCTGTTTTATGATTAACCTTCAGAGTTCTGGGATGTTAGAGACATAGATGCACCCTTAAAAGGAGAGCAGGCCATCCTGCAGGGCCCATTCCTCTGTGCATACTGACTTTACCCCATTACTCTGGTTGGCATGCAGAGCCATGGCTGCTTTGGCTGCAACATCCTTCAAAATAATTGGCAGGAAATACTCAGGTTTGAAATAGCCTTTTTCTTCCACTTCCCAGGCTAGGGCTTGGTTTTGTTTAGTGACCAAATCTACTAAAACATTCAGCTCATTGGCATGAAGGAAACCTGTGTCATGTTCTTTAAGAAACTTGTTTTTCCTCTCTGTAAATTGTCCTGTTGGAGTGAAGGGAGGGGAGGGTTGATCTAGTCTCAGCATATTGGCTAGTGGATCTCCTTTTATATTCCTTTCTATGCAAAAATCTTCTGGTACTATGCTGGCCACAGGTTTTATCTTCAAGGCAACTGGTTTATACTTTTTCTTTGTCTGTACTCCCTTGTGTTTAGGCATGTCAGCTTTGAAATTGTTGGCTGTTAGTACTGCGCTAGAGGCATTGGGAGTAGTATGTGTGTACATAGTACTGTCTATATTGTTGTGGAAAGATGATTGGCACTGTCACCAAGGAATATGTCCAAGAACTAAGGATTTAGTAACTAATAGAATGTCTTTGTTTTTAGTATTTTCTTGTATGTAGAAATTAAATGCTTCAGAACCAGTGAGATATAGATATGCTAGCACAGAGTTGTCTGTGCTTAGTGCCAAGGTAGGTAATTTGCTATCTACAGAATTATTGTATTCAAAAATGGATTTATCAAAAAAAGTATAGTCTACTACTAAAATGTCCTGAGTTTGTGGGTTATATTCTAGAGTAAGAGCTATACTGTCAGCTTCTTCTTCTTTCATGCTATCTATAGGCATAGAAGGGACACCTTGGCTGTTTGCTATTGGTCAGAAAGAAAATATGTTTGGGCAGCTTTCTTCTATAACAATCTTGCTCAAATGTGGCAATGGTATGGCTGTTGCCACTATTTGGGTCAGTGATCATAATTACTGTCTCATTTGCTAACAGTGTTCTGATGATGCTGCATGTGAGGACATTGAAGGGTTTACCCAACAGTATGTCATAGGCAGGCTGACTGATAACATGTACTTAGAGGTATAAGGTGAGGCCAGCTATAGTGCATGGGACATTCCATGCCAGGCCTTGTGACTGGTCAACCATGCTATTGGTGCTTTGCATGTTTAATACAACAGTGAGGTCATAAACCAGCTCCAACTGGTGTGTGATTTCTTCTGACATTGATACTATCTGTGACTCACTATCCACTATGCATTCCACTTCCTCCTTCCTGTTGATCACTGCCATAATAGTCCTAAGGGAATCAGTGTCCTTAGCAATGCACAGACTGGCATGGTGTTTTGGAAACCAGCAGTTATAAAAGGCTTCTACAAGATCCACTGCTCCAAAGGTGCCTGTTGGCTCCATGATGCTGGCATTATGAGTGTTGGCATTGGAATGGAAAGTACAAGTGCTTGGGGGTGATTTTCCTAAGTATGGTAGTGCATCATTGATGCTGTCATTGGGAATTTCAGAAATAGTCACCATGTTAGTGTTAGTAACTTGTTTGGGCTTTACTATTTTTTAAAAATGATTCCTTAGTAGCTGCAAAATGGCAAGAGCCCCTCTTACTGTCATGGTGATATTATGATCCCAGATAGTGTTGAACACCTTAATTGTCCACTCTTGTTCTTTTGTAGCTGCTGATGCTAGCATTTTATAGGTGTCTTCCTGTCATTTGTTGGGAGTGGCAAAATTCTTTGGCATGGGTTCTGAAATTTGGATTTCTGGAATTCCTGAATAGGGATGAATAGGGAGAATGGACTCTTCAGAGACTTTCTCTACTGTGGGCTTCATTGGCTTCTTTCCCTTGTCTTTGGGCAGCAGCTTTTCATTTAGTTATGTTTTTAGGTTCTGTTCAATGGCTAGGGCCTACTTCAGCATTAGTACTAGGTGAGAATTGGGGTGCTTTGGCAGAATAGTCATTGGCTAAGGGATGTTTAAGCAGCAGTACTTGAACTCTGTCAGCAACTTGTCACTTGTTGCCATGACAAAGCATATGTAGTTTTAGCAACTCCTGCTGATGATATTCTATCTGCTCATCAATAGTAAGGACATTGTTCCACCCTTGACTCCTGTACTATCTCATAGACTAGGGTAGCTGCCACTGGCATTTGCATATTATTCATTGCTTATTGTTGCTGAGCATCTGGTGCTGCATTAGGAGATAAGTTCCTAGTTGCCAGGTTACCAGGATTTAAACGATGCCATTTGTCCAGCCTATCCTTGTAGTATAACTTTTCAGGACTGAGGAATATAGTGTAGCCCTGGGGCTACGTAGAAGAACTTATCTTGC
>JABAKA010000252.1:0-10545 GCA_018857285.1 Termitomyces sp. Mi166#008
CTATCACAAAATGTAGGTAGATTGTAGGCTACTTATAAGGAATTGATAACCAATCCAAAGCACAAAAATATGAAAGGTGGGTTCTGGCAGGTTCCTAAAGATTCAACTGGTAGGCAATGTCAAAATGGCTGTTAGCTACATAAGTTACTGGGTTTGTAAAGAAATTATAGTAGAATTGCTAAATGAGAGAGAATAGTAGTATTCAAAAGTAGATGTGCCTAAGGAAACCTCCAAGGTGCTAAAATTTCTTTCTTTGAAGTCAGTCTTGGTGATGTTCTTGCTGACTGGTGTTGCCAACGCTTCTTGCCAACAGTGCTTGCCAACAGTTCTTGCCAATTGGCGATGGTTGTTGCCAACAATTTTGCCAACTGTCTCATGCGACTTGAATAAGAGAGAAGATACCCTGAATGAGGTGGCAGTGGCAGTGGCTTTGCACAGCTTTTGGTATGTGAGTAAACACCCCTTGGACAGGATTTGCAAGGGTGGCAGAGGCAGCAGTGACAGAAGAAGAGGAGGGGTGGTAGTGCTGCCCTGTACCTTTCTGAACTATGCCTCAAAAGGCATGGTGCTTCATGTGTAGGTGCTTAGCACGGGACTAAACTATGCCTCAAAAGGTGTGTAAAAATGCTGCAAAGGTGACATGGTTGCTTGGCAATGGTTGTCTAGTGTGTAGATTGTTTAAAAAGGCAACATAAACTTAAAAGGTATAGAGATTTGACAGAGGTAGTGCTAGTGATAGCCGCCAACTAACTGCACAAGGGCAATGTAGAGTGTAGAGCATAGAGCATAGAACCATAGTGTGAGGGTGAATTTCTCTTGTAGAACATTGTTGTTTTTCCCTACTTTTTGTACATCTTGTATACTACTAAGGCAGAGTAATTGGTAAGCTTTCCTCTTCTCCTACTATCTTAAATATGTACTAATTTCTTCTTATTCTGATGACATAGGAATGTTAATGCTGTCAAGTGGAGTCTATGAAGTCATAGCAAACCTCTTTTTAGACAGTTTTTCTCTATGCTACCTTTTTTCCAAGAAAGAATGTTCTGGACTATGACTACTGAATGCAATTTTTGTGATTTTGTCAAGTCATGTGTCATCACATGACCTGTCACATTACAAAAAACAAGAAAAATTTGAAATAAATAATTATTTGCAATTAGAACCTTTTGAGGCTTATCACTGCTCCAAATTCAAACAAGATCAGCCTCCTCACATGAGTTTCCAACATGAAAAACCTCTGCACCTTGGATCTTTAAGCTTCTCCACTACTGTTGTTCCCACTCCAAACCCATACTCGCTTCACTGAGCCATCCCAAAGAGATCCTCCTCCCCCCCCTCTGACCACCACCTCAACAACCAAGCCACCACAACCACTCACAGGCCCAACAGGTAACACTGCACCCCTTGACTCCTGACAACTGGTTTTAGCTTAGGTTCTTCAGGACCAAGGGTTCAATCCAATCAATAGTCTCAAACTCAGTGCTGCTTCACAAGGCCTGAAGGCACCTTTCCTTTTAGGATATGGCTCAGCATACAGCTTCCTCCCCTTTGGCACAAGCAACATAGGTAACCTGGATGGTGCTCTCCCCCCTGAGCCTCCAGATGGTGGCCCCCCCAACTGGTTGCCTGGCAGCTTGCCTCTTGGCAGTGGAGCACCAGGAGGAGTTCCCCTGAGCAGACTCCCTAACAGTGGACCCTCCAGCAGATGGGGACCAGTGATTGGCATGTTTTTGCCACATAGTGGCACCAGAAATCACTACTATTATTACTACAATGCCAGTGCTCCCACCCAGAATGACAATGATCAAGGTTTCAAAAACCTCATCACTCAAATTGACCACCACTGAAAAGACCCCTCCACCCTACTCGCCATGCACCAGGATGTTCTCTGACCACTGGGCACTCAACTCCAACCCTTGTTTTCCTGTCCTCTGAACTCTCTGAATGTCATTGGTGAGCTTGGCTGCAGGCTGCCAATGCTGAGGAGATTGCCAAACCATGCTAGTCAGGTTGTAATGGTGAAGACTGTCAGGGGCATGACATTGATGGTCCAGACCCAGTGGAAGGTGAGGAACGCTTGCAGGCAAACCAGGTGCAGAATACAGGTCACTCCTAAGTTGCTGTGCCAAAGGAAACAAAGGAGCAGCAGTGTTTGCCTGTTGTGCAGCAAACCAGGACATTTCATCTAGGATTGCCCTGAGCAAAGCACATTGGGCCATGCTGTTTGAGTCATCAACAGCAATGAGTATGACTTTTAATATGCAGAAAACAAGACTGCAGTTTAGTGGAACATAAAGAAGTGCTAAATTGTGAAATCAATCCTGACATCTTCTCTGCACCGGTCTCACACTTATGTGCATTGGCTTTTGCTCCAGACACCTGCACCATTTCTGCTCCTCCCAATCCTTTGTCTTCCACACCTCTTCCAACCCTTGCTCTGAACCCACTGCTACACTAGTCAACAGTGGTGCCACTGACAACTTCATTGATTCCTTCTAGGCCCACTCTGCTTCTCTACCTCTCATTTGACTTACTACTTCCATTTGTTTGTGCTTATTTAATGGCAAACCCTTGACTGCTGGCAACATTACACACTATGCTATTGTCCCACTCATCTTTGAGGATGGAACCATGCAGGAGGTATGAATGCTCACCACTCGCTTGCATAAGAACGCTCTCCTTGTTCTCAGCTTACTTTGGTTACAAAGCACCAGCCCCAGGATTGACTGGCACCACCTTACTATAGCCTTGAATTGGAGCTCCTCTCTATCCACCTCTATCATCCCCTTCCACCTTCTCCCTCGTGGCAATCCCACCCCAATGACCTCTGCTTCTCTCAGACAACTACACTCTAGCTTGGCAAGGTCCTTCACTATTGAAGTGATGCTCTGATCAACCAGCACCACCCACACCATCCTGATCAATAGTGGCACCATAGGCATCTTTGTCAGCTCAGAATTAGCTCTTCCAAGCGAGGAAATTAGTGAACCCATTGAACTTCAACTCTTCAATGGTACTCCCACTACCTTTGGACTCATCACCCATTAACACTTTGACATCATCTCTCTAGCCAACAGTCTTGATTTTCCAGTTGATCTACTGATAACTCAGCTACACTGCGCCATGCCAATCATCTTAAGTTTGCCATAACTGCATGATGCACTAACTTAGACATAGATAAAATCAATGACTATAATGTTCAAAGCCAAAGATCCTCAACTTGCTGCTAACTTCTTCCTTAAGTCCAGATCCACCCTGACCATCAAAGAAGTTGTCAATGAGGATTGCCTGAAGCCCCTCAACTCTGAATCCATCCATCAGCCTATCTTGATGGACCTTAAGAGAAGAAAAAGTGTCAGTACACCACCCAATCCACCATCTCCACAGGCTAATCCCATCCCCTCACATGCTACTTCATCAGAGCAACCACCCCAGCCTGGAGACAACACAGCACAACCTCAAAACAATGTGATCCTCCTCTTTACACCATCTCCAACCTTTCTCAAACCAAATATTGCATTTCCAAAACCCTCACCTGAGCTCCTCAACAATCTTGATATTAGAATCATTGGTGCAGCCCCCTTTGCTCAGATCATGGGAGGGTGCACAAGCCTACCAGCTCCACATCTTACCCTCTCTACCCAAAGAGCACTTATAGGCTGATGCCAACGTACCTGCCCCTGAAATAAAATCAAAAGATTAGATCCTTTACAAAGTTGTTTTCTCTGAGTACCACAAGTATGCCAATGTGTTCTCCAAAGGAAGCACAAAAGAACTACCCCCCCCCTCCACTGTTCATACAACCACAAGATTGACCTAGAGGAAAGAACGTCACCACTCTTTGGAAAAATCTATAATATGTTGGAAGTTGAACTACGTGTGCTCAAGGACTATCTTGACAATATGCTTGGAAAGAGCTTCATACAACCCTCTGCCTCCTCTGCTGGTGCACCTGTCCTCTTCACCAAAGAAGGATGGTTTGCTGCAACTTTGCATTGACTACCAGGGCCTTAACCAGGTCACTCAGACTCATTGAGGATCTAGTCAACCACCTTCGGAGCACAAAAGTCTATATGAAAATCAATCTCTGATCAGGGTACAACAATGTTTGCATCACCCTAGGTCATGAATGGAAGACAGCATTCCACACTCATTACAGACTCTTTGAATACCTTGTAATGCCTTTCAGAATGACCAACTCCCCTGCCACCTTCCAGTATTTCATGAACAATATTTTCCACAACATGAATGATGTTTTTGTTATTATATATCTGGATGATATCCTGATCTACTCCAATTCTCTTGAGTAACACCAGGGACATATACAACAAGTGCTAGAGCATCTCCAGCAACACAACTTGCATGCCAAACTGAAGAAATGCTCCTTCCACACCAAGAAAGGTTGAGTACCTTAGTATTATTATATTCTCTGTTGAAGTTCACCATGGATCCTGCCAAGGTCAATGCCATCATGAACTGGCATTGACCGCAGAACCTCAAGGAACTTCAGTCCTTCCTAGGCTTCACCAACTTCTATTGGCAGTTCATTGACAATTATTCAAGCATCACTAAGTGCCTGACCTGCCTAACTAGGAAGGATACTGCTTGGAAGTGGGACATGAGCTGTCAGAGTGTTTTTGACCTTCTAAAAAAGGCATTCACCTCTGCTCCAATCCTCTGCCACTACAACCCATCACTTCCCATCATCCTCAAGTGTGAATGCCTCCAACTATGCAATCACTGAAATCATCTCACAGATAGATCCCAATAGTAAGGACCTTTGACTCATGGCATTCTATACCCAGTCCATGATCATTGCAGAGCTCAACTATGACATCTATAACAAAGAGCTCTTGGCCATTGTCAAAGTGTTCAAGCAATGGCGAGTGTACTTAGAGGGTGCATGACACTGCATTCAGGTATACTCTGATTACAACAACCTCCAGTACTTCACTATGACAAAGCAACTCAGTCGGTGCCAGGCATGATGGTCTGAAATCCTCTCCAAGTATGACTTTGCCATCCACTACTGCCCTGGCCATCCACTACCGCCTCAGCCACCTTGGTGCCAAACTCAACATGCTGACTAGGAGATCAGATGTATACCTGAAAAAGTCTTTTGAAGCAGATTGTAATACCTTCAACAAATGTGTCATCATTTTCCCTGAGCATCTCAACTCCATCCTGCTGCTCAATGAGGAAGGACTGCTCAACTAAATTTGCAGTGCCTCCTCCAATGCATACTTCAAGGCAAATAATCTCTGAACTGCTACTAACAGCTTGGTGGCCACCCTGCACGACTCCACCCCCTCCCCCACCACTTTCACTCTCTCCCCTGATAGCAAACTCCTGCTCTGAAATGGTCAGATCTATGTGCCCAACCTTGGATGCCTTTAACTTGATGTTTTGTGCCAGCACCATGATCACAAGCTATGCAGACATCCTGGCATTCAGAAAACCATCCAGCTCATCATGAGGACCTACTTCTGGCCTGGCTTAAAGAAGGATGTCACTTGGTATATGCGTGCCTGTGAGGCTTGCTTACAAGCCAAGGTCCCACATCACCACTCCTTTAGATTGCTGAAGCCCTTCTCAATCAGAGAACAACCCTAGTCTTTAATCTTGATGGACCATATTGTTAAGCTCTCTGAGTCTGATGGATTCGATGCCATCCTTGTGGTGGTCTGCCATCTCATCAAGCAAGCCATCTTTGTACCCTGTTGCACCACTAACTCGGCACCCAAATTTGCATGCCTTTTCATTGTCCATGTCTTTTCTAAGCATGGTCTGCCCAATGATATCATCTCTGACCAAGGTACACTTTTTGTTTCCAAATTCTAGCAGTCACTATGTTGGGCCCTGAACATCAAGTCAAACCTCTTGACCACCTATCACTCTGAAATTGATGGACAGACTGAATGAGTCAACCAGACTCTGAAACAGTACCTTTGCATCTATGTAAACTATCTGCAGGATGACTGGTGTACAGAACTTTTCATTGCCAAGTTTACTTACAACAGCTCCTCTCACTCCACCACTGGCATGTCCCCCTTCTTCACAAACAAGGGATACCACCCTGGCTCACCATCTTTCTTTGCAACATTCCTTCACACATTGCTCACAAAGTCACCCATGATCTCTGATCTCTACAAAAGTACCTCTGAACTGAGATTGCCACAGCCAACAAAGCTCAAAATTACCAAGAAGGTCTTATCACACACCTACCAACTTGCTCTCCTTGCTGGCATGAAAGGTATTCACCCCATCTTCCATGTTCAACTCCTCAAACACCACAATCCCAATGCTTTTTCCAGTCAATACCATGACCCTCCCCCTTCAATTAAAGTTGACAGAGAAGACCACTACGAGATGGAGAAGATCCTCAACTCCCATATGTATCGGAGCAAGGTTTGCTACTTGGTTTGGTGGCTTAAGCATGGACCCAAAGATGACACCTGGGAACTCTTTGACAATCTTGGAGGAGCTGCTGATGCACTCTCAGACTTCTACAGGTACTTCTCTAACAAGCCATAGGATCTCCAATCCCAGTGAAACATCACAAAGACAGTTGTGGGTGTAACCCCCATCTCTTAGATTGACTAGAGATTCAACTTCCACCAGTACCTTGAAATTCTCTTTCTTCCCTTTCACCCCACCAATCCTTACCTCTTCCCCAACTCTGACATAGCTACTACACCAACTCCAAAAGCCACTCCTGACTTTCCTACACCTATATCTCACCAATCAGATCACTCAAGCCACCTCTGAAGACCATCTGCATCATCTTATTTTATTTTATGTATATATCTTATCAGCTTATCTCATTCTTATCTCACTATGCCCAGAAATGAGGACTAAGAAAAGAAGAAAAGAACTATTTACAGCTACATGGGCCTCAGAGAACAACTATGATTGCTCTGATGGGCCCAGATCACCCCCCTCCTCATCCCTAAATCTTGACATCCTCAAAGCCAACAAATCTTCCTGAACCTCATCAGCAATGTTCCCAGGGGCCAAAGTATGAGTGATGGGCTCAAGGGCCAAACACTTCAGGAGGCACTGCCACCAGTACGAGATACCCCAATGAAGGACAATCACCCACCCTAAATCCTCTAATCCCACATCAACCTTGAACAGTATTGGATGCCTAGACTGGGCTAGACCATTGCAAATGGCTCCAGTGGATCAGGTGATGGTGTTGAGGAGGGCGTGGTGAGTGCAGATAACCTCTGAAACCAGCATTAGTACTGGCAAGTCGCAAAAAAAATAAGAAACCTTACTCAGAAATTGTGCCTGCTCAATGGCCATGTGCTTTATCAACCACTCTTGCTGAACTAACATGTCCTGTCCATCTCTGATGGGACCTGATGAAGCAACCCTGATCTGCAGTGCCTCATTCCCCTCTGTCTGCACACCAACATCAGCATTTTATACCTCTTTCTCCTCCTTCTCTGGACTTGGGGATTGGGTTCTTCATTGAAGATGCTTCAGTTCTGCCTATGCCACCCTCACTTCTCATCACCACTGCACCTCCACCTCCCTCAGATGCTCAGATCCACTGGTCGCTGCTATAACTCTCCTCTGCTCCTGCTCCAACCCAGCATGGGCCTCTTAGAGTTGCTGGTGCAGGTCCTTGTTCTAGGACTGCAACTGGCATGACATGGCCAGCAAGTGATCAAAGCGAGTACAAAGGCACATGTTTTCAAACCTGGCCACAACAAGGTCAGAGGGTTGCCTTGACAGCAGTGAGAACACTTGTGAGAAAGTGGGAGGATCCTGGGGGGGCAGGGTCTCCATATAAGAACATTTTGGCTTCTCAAAGTCCATTGAAACAACAGGCAAAGACTTGGGAAAGGAGAGAGGCAATGCTGGGCATTCCAGGCATTGGCTCTTTGTAGTGGTGTGGGTTCATTGGTGATCAACTATGGCCACCCTGTCACCTCCCTCATCCTCCAAAGAACTGCCCTGAGCTCCACGCATGACTGCTCCCCTATGCTGCCCTTCCCTCCTACTGCTTGGACCAGCTATCCTGACTCGCTCCCCTCCTCCCCTTTCCTCTCTTCCTGTGCCCACACCCACTGACACCTCCCATCCCCACCACACACCTTCTCTGCCATCACCAATGTGTTCCAATGCACCTTATGCATCAGTTGCTCACATCACTGACCTGATCTGTGATCTTCAACTGCATCTCTGATGCTCCTTTTGAGATGACATTCCTGAAACATGCCACAACAGCTTGCCACAATTCACTCCCACATCCGACTACCCATGAATCAACCATACAGTTCTGCACCATGTGTCTTGGCACCCCCCATGACCCTCTCCAACATTGTTTTGGTAATCTGTCCTACTATAATACTTAAACCTTTGTACCATGATAGTCAGTCCTTAGTCTCAATATTGCCAACCCTTTTGTCCAAGTCTGTTCTACTTTTTATTATCATACTAAGTCTTCCAGTTCTTTTCAATCTATTTCATCTTCTGTTTTTCATTCGCCAATGCTGCCCTAAGTCCTCCAATCGACCTATCTCTCATCAGACTTTGCATCATCGACACCCAAACTCTGACTTCTCAGTATGTCTTGCATTTTCAATGACTAAGACCACTTCAACACCCCTAAGTCTACATGCCAGTTCACAGATCTCTCTAACTAGTGGATTATTGCTCTAGGTGAGAGCCCCCAGATCAGTGGGACCTGACATAATATTGAGACTACCCCCACTCATTGGCTAGCTTGAATGGCAACACTGCTAATCTCATTGCACAGGAGGTGTGGTGCATTTGTTCTACTCATCTAATGTGTGCCAAAGTATATGGAGCACCAACTTTAAGTAATATTTCCTTTTATTTGTACCACTCTTTATGGTTTATTCCATTGAACTCACCATCTTGTCCCATTCATAAAATCTTGAGGTGCAGCCTCTCATGCCAGTATCCATACCATCATTCTTTGTTTTGAGAGGGACTGACTAGGGCTTATTCATATAGTTGTCTACAATATTCATAATATCATTACTTCCAGTTCTAGATGTAACAGCTAATTGTCCTGTCAAGTCCACCTATATCTTCTCTAGCTTTCTGGTTGCATGATGCCCCTCCCCTTCTTCCCTCTTCTTGAGTACTGGTGTGATCTGTTTGCCTAAGATACAGTGGTCACATTTTGGAGGTTTTGATGAAAAAAAGAGGGCATACCTTCAACTATGCTTGCATGTGTCATTTGTAGGATCAACTGGTAATTTGCATGTCCCAGTCTCAGATGTCAGGAGTGAAGATTAGGGGGTGCATGCATGGCAAAGGCAGTATTGCTGAGGAGGTTGAGCACATACAACAGATTGCATTTGTTATGAAGAGTTGCAGTGGCAATGAGTTTCCCATTAACTTTCTTGGTGAGTGTTGCCCCAATGTCATCAAATGTAGTGACTATCCCAAGCTGCTTGGCCAACCTATTAGAAGGTAAATCCTAATATCACCAAGTGTAAGTATGATTCCTCAGTCTCTGTATAGCTAACTGTATTAACGCATACCTAATATCATCAAGTGTAAGTATGATTCTATATGTGTAAGTGATGCCCAAAGTTTGTCATTAAGTTATCATGGTGGCCCTATACACATCAGATCACAACATATTTCATGCATCATTGCTGTGAATTCACAAGCTAAATGATGACTGACTTTTCTTAGGCAGGTTAGATAAGCAGATAGTGGACCTTAACACAGGTGAGTGGGCTGCTGATAAGATTGTGGTGCATCATAGAACAAAAATAAAAACAATATTCAAAGTCCTCTGGAAGGCAGGGACAAGTTGACAAGTCATGGATGATCTCTAAAGAGGTCAGGGATGTAGAATTGTTGGATCCTTATCTTGAGCTGTTGAAGATCTCAAAGATTAGTGATCTGACAGATGGATTGGAAAATCTGCCAAGCAATGATCCCCAAATTTATCTGGAGTGCAGATAGCATAAATATAAATGTGGTTCTGTTGACAGAACTGGTCTTCTTTTTTCTCTTATACAATCCCATTGCTACTCCTTTATCTCTTCACACCACCTTCCTTCCCTACTCTCATGCCAACATGGCTTGCCACTATAGAAATCACTCCTCTCACCACCATCATGGCTTGCCTCTGCTTTTAGAGCATCCTTTCATCTATAAGGACTTTACTATCAAAATTATAACTTTCTAGGACTACAATGATCCCAAGTACTCCTCATTGTGTATCCACCCTCTTTAACTCTGCTTAGTAGTACTATATGATGATCAAGTATGTACATTCAAAGCGTGCCCTTCTCAAACCAAGCCAAATGAATATGATAATACCACTGAGTTTTTCAATTCTCTTGACCCACTGTCAGGGGACCTATCTCTCTCCACCTTTCACCTCTCTGCTGCCTTGCTATGATTTTTCTTTATTCTCCTTCTTCAGCCCTTCCTTTTGGTCCTACTTCCAGCCCTCTAGCTTCAATCCTGCTCTGTATATAATTCAGACAAGTTCCCAACCCAGCAGATCAACAATGTCTGGCAATTTCTGGAGTTTGATCATTT
>JABAKA010000253.1:0-10482 GCA_018857285.1 Termitomyces sp. Mi166#008
GTGAAGAGAGTTTTTCTGATGTCTCTTTCCACATCATCAAGTTTGACCTTTGACATTGCTCATATGCCAGTCACACCCTACACAGCCCACGTAGAACCCCTGAATCGGTCAACAGAAATTGAACGATTCCAATGGCTTCGAGTAAAGATCCCTGAGGAAAGCGTAGGCGAGTGAAAAAAGGCTTGAGATGTAGGTACCCCCAAGACTGATGTCTCTGAAAAAGAAAAAGAAAAAGAAAAAGAAAAAAAGGGAGAATCAAGCGAACGCGAACTTGACCCGTGAGTCAACCTTGAATGTCATCGCGGAGATTGAATATTTGAACTTGTACTTCCTTAAGTACTTCAACCCGATATTCTATTTTTGTTCAAGTAATCTTTTGAGCCTCGAATATCCCGTGTAGCTTCATTCTCTATTCGGTGTTACAACTGACGAGGTTGAAGGCATCTACTAGCAATCATTTCCACGTTCACTTGCACCGCCAACAATCCGTGCGCGATCCATGTCTGTACCCTCAGAAACGTCCTTTACAATTCACAGTTAGACAAGTACATGTATGTAAACCCTGGTTTGCCTCTCGTCGCTTGTCCTTCTCGCAGGTCGATCATCTATCTTGACGAGATAGTACTAATTGCCTGTACTCAATGGTTGAAATACCAAAATGAGGTGAAAGATGCAGAGTGATTCCAAGGAGGTACGTATAATTTACCCTCCTTTTTCAAGCTGTTACGTTTATCGTTGGGCCAAAGGAACATGTGAGCTAAACGATTCATATTTCTGATTTCGTATTGACATCACTTATAGACGCTGAGAATATCAAATACATAGATGAAGTGTCTCCCTAACTACCCATGCACAGGGTGTGTCACGTATTCAACATCCGGGTTTATCTCTTCCAAAAGCATCCAAATTGATTGTTGTTAATCGTATACGAGACATCGTATTGCCAACTCGTTATTGGAAAGGGGGATTCCTTTAATGAGCAATCAATTATCGGCTCGAATTTGAAGATGCGCTGGTCAATGTGCGCCTGCTTCGTGCTTTTCTCTCGAGAAATGCAGGAGTTTGTGTACAGATTAAAAGAACCAGGTCGCTTTTCACGCCATACGCTTGACACCCTTGAATCAAGATGACAACGTTTATTTCAGGACACCAGATATGATATGTAGACTTTCTCCGTCGCCACTCTCACCCGCTTAGATCATGTTCACCAGTCTGCGCAGTGCCGCTTTTTTTCAGGTTTTCTTGCATACCCCCGACCCATTCAACTCTCCGGTAGATTATGGGTAAATCAAAATCTTTGCTCACACCAGGACGACTTCGAACCAACCCTTACACGATTTCTTGATGGCTCCCGGGTGCAAATTTCCGGATATTATAAATACCATCGCCCACGGGGTCGAGTCCCTTCCCGCTCGCCTCTTTCCATGCACTCGGTCATAGAGCTATATCATCTTAACCGCGTCATAAGCGGCATGTCACGACTATCCAGCAGTTGTTATCATCGTGGACGATGGAACAAGTCTCCAGGAACATGATGACATGCCTTATTATCTCGCCTCAGACTGCTGAAACCGTCGTGTATATCCATGTGGAAACTAGCAAAACAGCCGCATTAACTTGGAGGACGTTCACCCTGAATCCGATCTATGCGATCCTTCTGATTATTGCTGTTATGACGAACTAAACCTTGTCTCACAGGCGATACTTCAGCTCGGGATAATAAGTTTAACGCGTGAGCTAGAAAAGTTAGGTGAAGAACAAGAACCGAACCGTCAAAACTCAATAGTGGCAGTATTACTATTTACATGTCTTCCCTCATACTTGGAATCGATCTCAGAATGACAAAGCCCGACTTCAAACCGTATCATGGTTCAAAGAGAATAGCCAAAATTACAATAAGATAAAATATAAAAACTATAGGGGCAAAGTACATTTACACTTTGAACATAACCAAACGAGGAAAGAGAATGTGGAGGAATAAGATAAGTGGTTGTAAGTGTGAGTATAAATGTCATAAGCATGATAAAAGGACACGACGACCGAAGGATGTCGGGCCGTGTCGTGGGCGGTGGTGGTGTAGCATATATTCAACACCGAGCACCGACGCTGAACGAAAAAAGACGACAACACAGGGCACTCAATAGTCCTGTTCATTCTCCTGCTCCATCGCTTCCCGTTCAAACCGTTTCTTCATCGCGCTCACTAGGCAACGAGACACTCAAATCAGAATTGGATATGCAGTAGATGAGGGCGACGTACCGTCTCGTGAGATCTGGCCGGACGAGAGCCAGCCTTCCGGAAACGCGGCTACGATCTACGTGAGGGACGAGGATCAGCTGCGATGTACATAAATGAGGGTTCAAGGTTACCCACCTTCTGATAAAGCGCCTTTCTTGATCCCTGCTCACTCACTTGTATCACCGAACCTTCTAGCGTGCTGTTATAAACATTAAACATGTCAGCATTCACAAGCATTCACAACTACGGAAAGAGACGAAGGAGAGGAACAAAGGGTGGAAGGTGAGGATAAGAGAAGAGAAGAGAAGAAAGAGGGGAAAAAAACCTACTTTTTCTCATTCTCAAGCCGACAACTCTCGTTACTCAACAACACAAGCTGCCACACAATCGCCTTCATCGCCTCCGTAAGCCGGTACTTCTTCCCTGGCGGCTGCGACAAGTGGTCTTTGTCTTTCCCTTCCTTTTCCTTGTCTCCTCCCCCGTCTTTTCCCGAAGGCTGCGCGGAAGGTGAAAGGTCGACGTCCATCTCCTCTGTAGGGTGTCGCGTGGTCCCGCCAGAATCGGTACCGTTGGCGACGTCGGCGCCCTCGAGGGCGAGTTTCTCGCGGCGTTTGTCTGTGAGTGTGTTGTTAGGATCGGTTTGGAAGGGGGAAAGATGTGGAAGGGAGGGAGAGGGGAGCCTAGAGGAAGGAAGAGCGAGGGGTGGGAAGAGGGGCAGGGAATGGGAGTCGCGAAGTAGGTAGAGGAAGAGACGGAGGGAGGAGAAAAGATGGGAAGTGAAGGAAGGATGGCGAAAAAGGAAAGCCAACGTACCCCACGCTACAACACTCTTCTCCCACTCCTCCTTCGCCTTCTGAAATCCAGCCTTAGCGTGCGCCGCCAGCTCGACAAGAAGCGTATTCTGCCGCTCTTGAAGTAGTTCCTGATGCTCAGCGTAAACCGTACGTTTGATGAGTTTCTGTTCATTGACACTAGTCAAAAATCACGGATGGAAGGCAGAGGGACTACATACGCTCATGGTGAACTTGTTGTATGGGAAGATGGTAGGCATGAGGCTAAAGAAATAGTCATCATACTCGTCGAGTTTTATGGCGAGAAGAGCAAGCTCCGAGAGGAGGGGTTTGATCGAAGGCGGGAATTTGCCTTTTTGTTCCCAATTCTCTGCACACTTTTGAGTCTCTAGTTCAGAACAGAGGGAACGAGTCCGCACCTTTGGCGACATGATCCCGTAATGTCTGTACCTCTTGCTGTAACAGCGGATGGAACGAACGCTGCAAGCCCAAACCGAATCAATGAAAATTGAGGGGTGCCAAAAAGGGAAAAACAGCACACACCACATCCACGATCTTCCTCTTCTTTCCCCCCTCCATAACCGTGATATACCTCTTCCTCTTCTCTCCAGTCTTCTCACCCGCGGCATACGTCCCTGTCCCCTTCTCGTCCTCTGACACGCTCGTCGGCAGGCCCACAGTTGCACTTGCATGCTCCGCATCGCCCTTCACAGCCGACAGCGGTAGTGGCAGTCCCTTCTTGGCTGACGCTGCAACAGACAAGAGAGGGTTCTTGGATTTGGGCTTCTTGGGCGTTTTGTCCTTGAGCAATGCAACTTCGCCAGAGGAGACATAGAACCCTTGTTGTTTTGTCTGTGCGAAAAATGTCCGTTCGTCAATGGCGAGCTCAGAATCGTCAATGAAGGGATCTGAGACGTCGTAGTGTTCGTATACTGGGTTTTTCTTCTATAAGGAACAGAGATCATTAAGTATGGGTTATTTATGTTGGTATTGCGGGGTAAGAACAAGAAGTCTCACCTTCTTCTTTTTCTTTTCCTTGTCAGAGCCTTTCTCGTCGTCGTCCTCGCTATCACTGTGCGCAGTAGTGATAGCGACAGTAGGTGTCAGCGGCCGCTGTCCCGTCGCACGAGCCAAGTCACCGATATCAACGGCATAATTATCCGGACCCCCGAGTTTGATGTCAAGACGAATAGTCTGAAGCGGGGCGGGCGGCGGTGGAGGGGGCGGCGAGTGCGACGGTGAGCGCACCTTGGGTTTTGAGGAGCGGGGTTTGGCGGTGGAAGCGGGTTTGGCGGTGGAGGCGGTGGCAGCTGATTTGGAAATGGGAGCAGCTGCCGAAGCGGAAGCATGGGCGTTGGCAGGGGGAGCACCCGTAGAAGTGTGGGACTTGTGTATTTGTACAGAGGAATTATCTATAGGTTCTGACTTTATGGGAGAAGCAAGCCGCGGGTCGCCATCGAGAGCGACGACGGATGAATCCGTGGAAGCCGGGCTTCCCGGTAGTGATGAAATGTCTTGAGGCCCCTCTGAAGCCATGTCGACATCCATTCTCAGATATAAAGGGGTTTAGCTAGGATTGAGGCCAGAAAAACAGGGAAAAAGCGGGGAGGAGGGGCGGAGATGGGTGGTCTGATGTGGCACCTGCGTCCTTCCTTGGCGGAAAAGCCCATGTCCGTGCGCCCGCTTTTTCGTTTCTCTATCTGGGCCCCCCAATTCCCTGCACCGCAAAAACGAAATTTCGCAAATCCGCGAGAGAGCCACATCATGCGTTCCCATTGGCTCGGCGTTTGCCATCTTCCAACCGTTTCTTCCCACGCCTGCATTCCGCCCGGAAGGTGTTTGAGGAGGAGCACATCTTGTATTTGGCTTTCAACCACACCACTTCCTTTTCACTTTGTGTCGTTCCCATCTTTCGAAAGGCATAACCCCCCAGGTTCATGGATTCGGCGTCCTGTTCACTCCCTCACAACGGCGGCAATCGGCTTGATTTGACATTACTTCTCCCAGTCATGGAGTGTCCAAATCTAATCATGAATGATTATCATGCTAAATCTCCGTGTGCCTGCATTATGTAGGTTCACATATACATCTCATCATGGAACAAATCGGCAGTCAGTCTTCAAGCTGTCGGCCAAGGTCCGCACCCGAGTTATTCTGATGCAAACTCCGGGACACGGATGCCGTGGTTCAAAATAGCATATATATTTATACCCTTCTGGACTTGTTGCGCTTCAAGCTGGTAAACTTCTTTCCACGTGCGTCATGTCGCATAAAAGCTGAATATATGCGCGTCTTCCACATGCTTTATGTTGACCACAGCCACATCGTACACATTTCGCGCGCGGGACCGCCGACCCTGGAGTTCCATGATTGTGAACGCACGTTCAATCCAACTATGCGCAGAATACAGTACTGGCTACCAACCGTTCTCATACCCAAACTGAATTCTGTCTTCACGACGCTACTCACAGTCTTCCCATGATGTCGGTTCACTCCAGGAACTTCGCTAAACCCAACCGCAACATATGTATTGCAACTATTTTCGCTAAACCCAATCGCAACATATGTATTGCAACTATTTTCGCTAAACCCAATCGCAACATATGTATTGCAACTATTTGCTTTGACGTTATGGAGTCCAGGGCTTCCGCGCTGAACAATTCAATCGAGCGCATCATCTCACGCTCCCATGGATGGGCTGTAGTGGGAACTGCACTAGCGACTTTTGGTCCCATCAAGGTACTGCATATTCATCACCCCTATGATCTTTTGCATGTGTTTTGTTTCAGATTGAAAATATACTTTTCAATCTACTTACATGCCCATGTACCTCAGTCTGGCTGTGCCTGCGCTGCGAGTGCACCAATCACGACGTAGCCTACAGCATTTCCCACACTTCGGATGATATTACGACAGGCCAATCAAAGACTTGATTTCTCCTGAAGATATCTCCCTATGTGCCTCCACGGTCTGGAACTTGGAGCAGGACTTTCTGAACCTTCAGATCCGTTTTGTCGTATCTTCGGTTTCGACCGTGAAACCCGCACAGAGTATCAGAGTGCAATACTCATATATGGACATCTTTGTTGCATAGGAGCTTCAACACCTTCCAGTATATCATCATCATTCTGTTATTCGGGACCGAGAGCAGTGCTGTCCTCCGGCACCGCAGGAACATCCGTCGCATCGCCATCCCATGTGGCTGATGACGCAAGTGGAACGTCAATTTAGCTCGTTCGCTTCAAGTTCGGATTCCTAGACTCTCAAAAAGCCTTCAAGTTTCAAGTTTATAGAAGATAGAGATGCGGCAAGTGGCGCGTTTAATTGACGGCGATCCCGTCAAGTTTCATTACCATGTGGTTCAGAAATTGCACAGAATCGAGCCTTCACACTTGTTTCAATTGTAGAAATTGACTTGGGAAAAGGTCCACTGAGGTGCCTTGTCCACCACTCGATGCGGTTTACCCACCAATCTACTGGGTATCTGAGGGAAGAAAAGAAAGGGGAAAAAAAGGAGGGAGGATTTCCAAGAAGATGACTAATCTTATTATGGTAGCTGTGGTGAATATGTACATTTACATACGCCATCCACACCTTGACAACCTTCCAACTGCCCACATTTCTTGCATGGTATGGTACAAAGTGTCTTGCACTTTGTTTGATTTCCTGCCTGAAGAAAGTGATACCATCTAGTTATTTCAATCAGTATATGTTGCTTCACATACTTTTCTGAATTGCCTCTTCCTCAACCTGATCAATTTCTTGCATAAAATCTGATTTGTAGACATCATAACAGCTGTATTCGTCTCCAGATATATCACTATTCTGTGGATCTGTTCTGGGGAGTTGAGTGAGTGAAGGAATGCAATTAGCAATGATGCTGTGGACTTGCCAGGCACTACCTCATCACTAACTAATGTTTTGGTACTTTTTGGTGGGAATCCACATCGAGGAGCACCTGGAAGTTGAGGTCTGGCTTTTGATCCTTTTGTGCCTCGTTTTGGAATAGGACGAGGCTGGCACTCAATTTCCTTGGATTCTGAATCCATTGAGTCCATGAAGAGGCAAAATTACGTTCAGAATGAAGTAAGAGGTGGATTATAATGAAGTATGTATAGAAATGTATGAAAAAGAGAGAATGAGAGCTTGTGGAGTGGCGCATATTCAGGCAGATAACATAACATGGCAGATAACATGGCAGATAACATGTTCGAAAGTTGCCGGGAAGATAATGGCAAATAACTACCCAGTAGAACAGTGGGTAAACCCTCAATGCTGATATTGAACGCCTATCGAACTCTTGAAATAACTCACACATGCATATGAATTGAGATGCGGAACAAGCGCTAGGAACCCGTGAACAGGATACGGCTAATTCAAGGAATTTACGAGTTGATTTTTTATGATAAGTTACAGTTCCTGTCGCAAGCTGTGACATACTTGTGCAAAGACCATTATTCAAAAAAAAACATGTTGATTAGAATCAATGTATGTAACCAGACATACACTCAAGAGAAATAGTCCCTCATTGATCGATGCCTTTAATCAGAGTTTCCGCTTGCTTTGATCGTGGCGTGATGGAGCATTTGAAAGGTAGAGGTGTGCTTTAAAACAGCATTCAATTTGAGAATTTGCAAGAATATTCTGGAGACCGACCAAAGCAAGGAAGATTCATAATCAAAAGATGGTTCGATAACCTCCCCATTAGCGTCCCGTGCTTTTTCGATATCGAATGTAGCAATCATGGAAGCTATAGTAATCCATACAGCTGAATAGGCCATAAAACGCCCGGGACATATCCTGTGACCATGCACATAAGCTTGGCATGACGTCGAAGGTTGAGTGTCTCCCCACCTTCTTCCAAATCCAAAGGCTGCGTGCATCGGGTCCCTTACGTCTCGGTTCAATTTTCCGTCTTGAATCCACCTGTCAGGATTAAAGTCGAATGGCTGTGGATAGATAGTTTCATCGTGAAGCATGGCCCTATTCAGCAGGATTAGGCCACCACAAAGAGCTATCTAGCTTGGCGCTTACCAGGCATTCGGGATAATAAGCGAGCCTTTGGGAAGCCAGTATCCATTGTACTCGTCATTGACATTGAGGAGATGTGGTATAGCTACCCAGTCTCTGGTCAATGGAGAGGCTTTTGGACACAAGAAAATCCATACCAGTTGGAGCAACATCTCTCCACCCTGAAAGCCTCTTTCGTGATCGCCGTGATATACGGTAAAGAACCTTCATCATCGAAAGTCGGGAGCTGGTTAGGGCCAATAACGTGGTCAATTTCCTCTTGAGCCTTCTTGAGCGCTGCAGGATTGGTAAGGAGGCCGAGGATACATGACGCAATGGCCGCCACAGTCTAGCCAAGAATTATCAGTTCAAAAACTTTTTTTAAAAAGTACAGATAGGTATGACACACAGTGTCAGAGCCGGCTGTGTCACGAAATAAGAGGGTGCGTGCGTTATAAAGATAGTTTGTGAGCTTACCAGCGTACACCGTCCCAGCTGTCCACTTTATGACGTCTTCTTGTAGCTTCAGATCACTTGATTGATCCATATTCTGCAAGCTACTCGATGTCAGTGATGGTGTAGCATCACCCCTTTCCTGTTATCAATCAGCGAAGAAAGTATCGTATTAATCAACGATTATAACTGACGATGCTACGCTTGGCCACCTCATAGGGCTTATTGACCATGTCGAGTGTAATCTTGCGCCAGTGTTTCGCTTTCCGCTTGAAACCAGCAAAAGGCATCCAATCCGGTACATGTTTAAGGATAGGAATAGACTCGACGAGAAAGGCACCTGGGATAGCGGCAGTTTTGATTCCATCGACACCCTCTTCCGCGATCGTAATATAGGGGTCATCCTTGGAGTCGACCTTGATTCTGTATGCAACGGACATGATTATCTCACCCGCCATTCTGAAGTCAATCGTCAAAGCCTTATACACCGAGGTACTCAAATAACAAACTGTCGAAGCTCTCCCATTAGATCATCCGATGAAGTTAGAAGGCGACGGAGAAGGCCACGGCTGGCTTTCATTTCGTGGGGCTGGAAGTGCACAGCAGCACCTGAATGAAATTGGTGATGCATAAGTGGTCGAGTACGACGCCTTGAGAGGGTTTTTTTGAACAAAACAATTGAGTATGGAGCTTTGAGCGTACCAGAATTCCCCTGACACGACATTGTCAGAGAAAATGAACAATCATCCAACAGCCTTAGCTGGAACTCACCGTAAGGCAGAAATCCAGCATTAAACTTCCAGCCTATCAGTTCATTGATCATAATCATCCTTGCCCTTGAAAACGTTAAGATCAAAAGTGTAATAGATGCTAATGGCCTGGTTTTACCTGCTGGAGTATATTGAAGATCTCTTTTCCAAAAGCTCTGTGGCAAGTTGAGCATTGTCGAGGATGATGATTGATGCCCCTGCGATGTTGAGATGAATGATATCAGATCCTTTATGAAAGTCACTGATCGTTCCATGTATAATAGGCCAACATATGACTCAACCTAATTCCTTGCACCATTTGTGGTAGGTGATCCATTCGAAGCTTTTTGGTATGTTTAGTAGATTACCGATAATAGGGAGTTTTTGTTGAGCAGGGGCCGGTTACGGAGGGAACAGAGTGAGGGAGTAGGCTTAGAATAGACTGCGAGACAAGAGGTGAAACCTCAGTGATGGTTGAGCACTGAATATATTGTGTAGCTACCTGCGAGACAAGAGGTGAACTACGAGATATCAGTAAGTATTTGAGTGAGTATTATATGGGGGACTTACACCTCAGTGATGGTTGAGCACTGAGGTGTTATGTGTCAATACACGACGAAAACATAGTAAACGACGGTAAGTAGGTATATATCTGGGCTACGCCCACATATCCTCAACACTCCCCCTCGATATGAGCAGGGGACTAGATGACACCGAGAAGTTCACGGAATTTTTCGAACTTGATACAGGCAAGGGACTTGGTGAAGATGTCCGCGATCATATCGAAAGTGGGAACATAGTGGAGTTGGACGTGACCGGAAGAGACAGTCTGGCGAATGAAGTGGAAATGAACATCGATGTGTTTGGTATGAGCGTGGAAGGTAGCGTCCTTGGAAAGGCAAATAGCACCCTGATTATCACAGTAAAGATTAGTAGGTAGAGAAAGAGAGTAGAAAAAGGAAAGTTCAGTAAGTAATTTGTTGATCCAGATAATATCCTTGGCAGCGTGCATGAGCGCGACGTATTCAGATTCAGTACTGGAGAGGGTGATGATTGGTTGTTTCTTGGAACTCCAAGAGACAGCGCCAAATCCAACAAAGAATGCGAAACCTGAAATAGAATGACAATGCAGATGAGAAGCCCAATTGGCATCAGTGTAGCCTGAGATCTCAAGATCTGGACCTCCAAGTACTAGCTTCTTGTCAGCAGTTCCATGCAGATAGCGGAATATACGTGTGACA
>JABAKA010000254.1:0-10436 GCA_018857285.1 Termitomyces sp. Mi166#008
GAATCTGTGCCATTCCCTTGAAAAGTCCAGGATACTTTGGGTGATCATCAGAAAAATAAAGACACTGAGGAGTTCCATCACCAAATTTGCCAGGTTGCATCTGGATCTTGGTTTTAACAGGTGCTGGCTTTCCACCTTTACCAATTCCATAGACTATTTTTCCATTCTCATCACAGACATTTGCATCAACACCTCAGTTTGTGCTATTCTTTGGTATATTTTTAGGCATCTGCCAAGCTGAAAGAGCATCCTCCACGCATTTCAAGTGAGTTGTTGCGTTGTCATAGATAAAGATGTGATCAACTATAATTGACGCATTCTTAATTGGCATGTCTTTGATTATTGTGTCTTCAGAATTTTGCATGGTTTTCCTTTTCTTGGATTCATCTGGTATGTACTACATTATTCATAACATGCTCAGAACACCATTAAAATTGTCAAAGGCTATGTAAAAGGACATACATTCTCCTTGTCTGCATTTTTGAGTTTTTTGAGTTTAGATAACAGAGTCTTCTTGGTGTTTGCTAGAGCATGTTTTCCAAGGTTGGCCAAGTTATGCAAGGCACGTTTTGGCATCTTTTCCACAGCGTAGAGAACACATGACACGTTGAAAAGTGTGTATAGATGGAGGAAATGACCCTTTTTAGATGTATTTCCTTAATGGCATCTGTAAATTCCCCTTTACTCAAAATTGGGCCATGCAGAAACCTTTAATACTACTTTATTTAGAAGTCTGTGGGAACAGATTCCTTAATTTTGACCCTTGCAAGCTGCCATTAGGATTTTGGTAAATTGTCACACAGAATCACACTTTGGCACGTGACATTAGCATGTTTTACATGAGCTCTATCTTACCTTGGGCCAATGTGTCATATAGCATTAGTCATAGGTACCAGAGATGTAGTATATAAGGAAGCCTGTAGGATGGAACATCCTCAGGCTTAACAATAGCAGTGTTTGGAATACCATGGTTAGCCATCCCCTTACAGTACTCACCTAGACTAAAGCTATCTGGTAATAGCTGGTTTTGTACCAATCAGAGCAACAGTTCCTTCTTGGCACTGTCATTATTGTTGCAAACATTGATCAGTCATATCTCATCATTCATGGCACTGTTTGCTAGTGTTAATTTTTTGAACAATCGTTTTATTAAATGTTTTTGCTATTTTTGATCACATAATAATTATATTGAATTTAACCTATTTGAGACATTCTTTGGCTTGCAACCAGTTGCAGACAGAGCAACTGGTTTGTGGTGCAACTGGTCTCAACTGGTTGGTGACCGGTTCATGCAAAAACTTTGATTGAGTGCAACTGTCAACCCGACTGATTGTAAATGGGTATGGACCACAACTGTTGATCTGGTCTTTTTTGGTTCAGTTGCATCCAGTTCTGGTCTAAAAATTGGTCTTGGCAACCAGACTTTAAAACACTATCCATAATCATCAAGAAATTATTTGTCTTAGCATCATAATCTATGCTTTACTCCTTTCAACAACACAATCCATCTATCTATCAACTGGGCCTTTAAACAACTCACACTCTCCTGCTAGGTTCTAACCATGACTTTTCTGTTACAGTGCTTGGTCAAGGCAATGATCCTGTAATTCTTGGTGCTCACCCTTACTTCTTTGATCAGCTCCCTTAAACTAGGTTTAGGTCTTCTCAAGATGCCAACCTCTGATATCTTGAAGGTTTTTGATCCACCATGTAACAAGACACCACTCATATTTCCTGAGTATAAGAATGAAACATTCGATTAGGACTCTACGAAGCCCAGATAGTTTATACTACGACAACGGCAATATATATATATATATCCGCGCAGCATTTGAGGGTTGAACGAAGTTGAGCACCCGTTGAGTCCACGTTCTGAACTTCAAGGTGTGTGTCGCGTTTTGAGCCTTCGTCCGCAGCGACTCAAAAAAGCAAAAGAAAAAAGATAACATTTGCATCTGTATTGTCACTTACGACAAGCCACCAAATCAAAAGGCGTCGAGCGGAATTGTCCAACGCACCCCATCTACCAACTCACGAGAATTCTTCGGACGGGAGCATCTAGCCTCGAAGGCCAGACAGATTTCACGGCAGATCCGTCAACATGGGTGACGCAGGTATAGAAGTGTGGAGGTTGCCATGGCCAACGAGCGAGAATGCTCCGCGATTCATGCACACGCAGTCTGGATCAGAGGTTTATCGCTTCGTTAAGACGATGGACATTATGTTCAGGAGGGCAGGCATCACAGATAATCAAGAAAAGAAGGAGAGAATTGTTGACTATGTGGACGCACAGACCGAGGACGAATGGCGTGCCTTTGTTCATTGGGATGCTAAGTCGGATTGGACAGCCTTTGTAAAGGAGGTTTATGACTCATATCCCGGAGCGGACGAAGAAGCTTATGGGAGTGTATCCAGGCTGTACGGGATCTGTCAGGAACACGCCGGGCTGGGCCAGTCAGACGGGAAAAAGATACATTCGTTGATGCGCAAAGTTGAAGGGGAGAAGTTGGTGGCAGCAGGAGTGCTAAGAAATGGTTACCTCGTTGCCAAATTCCTGGAGTGCTTTACGCCTGCGTTCGAGGGCAGGATCCGGATGTTTGCATCGAAGAAGTATGGGGATTATAATGACGAAACTCGGAAGCGTCACAAAGATGATCCCTACGATTTGGAGGAGATCTTCGATATAGTAACGATGTTGGCCGAAGATGGACCTGGATACAGCGAGCGGAGACAGGAAATGAATCGAAGCCCACCACGAGGAGTAGCAAGCGCGAAGGAGGAGGGCTCGGTGATGGAGGAGCAATTCGCGAGTCTTCATGATGCGGGAATAGCATTAGGGAAAGAGATGCAGAGTGTATTGCAGATGATATGTGACGAGCTGAAAACAATCAGGCAGTTCATGATTATAAACAGCGGGAATCGTACATGTAGATCTTGCGGCGCCGACCCTGCACTCGTCTCAGCATCAACTTGGATCGTCGAACCAAGCGGACCTGAAGCATCTGAAGATGTAGGTCAGACTCGTTTTGCTTGATTGAAGGTCGTGATTCCCTTCGGAAAGAAGTCGTTCCGCGAGATCGAGTGAACAAGGGTAGCCGATCTTCGTATGCGCGAAGGGAGGAGATAAAAGATTGACCCGCGAGGCGTATGGCTCTGGGGCGGGCGGATGGGGGACTATAGAGATTAGTGTTTAAGATATTACCAATGCCGCCCTCGCATAGGTCCCCGGTAGAACAAGACAGACCTTCCCAGATATGATAGTGCTGTATCTCGTTGAGCCCATATGACACTGACAGCTTCCTGAGATTTGTTAGCTATAGGAGTACGACGCACCCGTTGTAATCAAAATTCCTGGTTAGAAATCTTACAGAAGATGTGAATTTGCGATTTGAACGGAAGAAGCTTAAGACATACCTATTCGCAGGGATTGAACTGTGTCTGTAGAGAGGTATATAGTTATTTGGTGCAAGACTTGATGTGTTCGGGAGAGATACGATGGAGATGCTTATGCATACAGTAGTGTCGGAGAGGGGGTCTTTAGACCTGATCATTAGGTTGAGTTAGTGGATGGATCGATGCGTGGTTGACAATAAAGAATTCTTTTTGGTTGAAAAAAATACGTGGTCATCCGTGGCGCGTGGAATCAGGACGCAGAACTAGACAAATTTGAAGTTTGGATACGAAAGCAACGCTGAGAGCAAGCTGAGAGTTCCTGAAGACACTTGGATTGAAGTATAGACAGACGTTAATAAGTCCAAGTCGACTCGCCTTTGCCTCAGCGTAGATCTAATAAGAGAAGAAAGCTATGAGGGCGCGCGGCAAACGCCAATTTGGATCGCATGTGATCAGATTAGGGCAGGCAGATGCGTGTGCCGGTCACTGCCAGTGACGGGTGGCCCAAAACCGAAAATCTTGGTATTCTGATCGCCTTCGGGGCAGAACTCGACATGCGAAATCGGGACAGAACTCGACATGCGAAATTTGGACCACATAAGTAAATATTATCTGCTTCGCTGGCGAGACGTAGGCAGTGCTGGACCGAACGACGACCTTCTGACCCTGACTAGGTTCGGACTAGCATGTTTGGAGATGAAAAAAATCTCTGGGAAGAACTTGCAAAATACTGCACTGGACACCTGTTGGACGCCGTGTAATGTTCTTTTTGGAGCTCGTGAGGTTATTAGAATGGTGGTGGAGATGTGAGTTGATTTCTTGTTTCTTGACAATGTTCCTCGACGATTAATCCGCTAATCATTGTTGATTTCTGTAGGCGTCACGATGGACTGAAGCGTGTTTCCAGCGGTTATTACCCCTTCGATGATGCGATTATCAATGATACTTCGCTCAACAGAGAAAATTCGCTCGACTCTGGTCCCCTCTCGTCTCAGTCCCGAGTAATTCGTAAAATGTTCACAGCGTCGCTTCGGAAATTATAAATGGTACGTACGCGTCGCGCTTCTATCCATCAAATTGACATGATGTCCTCTAAATATGAACCTTCTAAAAGCTCCTTGTGGCTGTGATTTTGCTTCTTCCGTTTCCCACCACACCACCGAACTTATATATACGCCATGTCTAGTCGTCCGAGCAATTCCCGGCGTCGTGAGGCCGACGAAATTGCTGTAGAGGGCACATCCCGTCACGACACCTCCAGGCCCTCGACGAGCAGATCGACTGAAGCTTTCTTTTACCCACCTCTGACTCCGATGACTCCTTCTACGAACCAGAGTGCCTCGCAGCCGCTGTTGACGACGAAGGGCCCTCCTCTCCCGCCCCATCCATACCAGTCGTATGCACCGGGGTCGTATGATCACCACACCTCTTCGCCAGCGATTCCTGAGGGCTCCAGCTTACACCTACAACCTGGCAAATATACGAGCGCGATACACCCTAGTGCATCCTCGGTGAATGTAGACCCTGCCAAGCCGAAGGACGCGATGGTCCAACAGACTTACTACGTTCATCACCACCATCACCACCACCATCATCATGCTACTCCTCCCCAAAACCCACTCCCTCCGCCCCAACGTCGCGCCCAGATCGAGCGCCCGCTGTCCCAACAGTTTGCCGGTTCCAGCCTCGTTGGAAAATACCGATACATCATTGGCGTCCTACTCTTCCTGCCCCTCCCGCCGCTTCTATCTGTTCTCTACGTCATTATAGGCCACAGTATCCTCCGACGCGCTTTCAGCGCTTCATCCTCCACCAAAAACCCCTGGTCGTCCTCCCTTGTCTCCTCAGCAAACGCAGCAGCCACAGGTGGGACAATCCTCTCCCTCCCGCTCTTCCTCGTACTCTATGTCGTCCTCCCATTTCGACATCCCACAAGACCAACTCGCTCGCGGACGCCGAGAGACGATTTTTTCGAAGACGACGATGAGTCGGCGGGCAGAGGAGTGTTGGCCCGCGCGGTGGGTCTTGCGGGGTACTTTGCCTTTTTGGGGATGTTGATTTGTCTAGGTGCGGCGGCGGCGGCGCTCGGGGTGACATGTCTGGAGGGCGGGAGTATGGGGCCGGAGGGTAGCGGGGAGAGGGAGACAAAGAGGGAGATGTTGACGCCGGGAAGGGCGGCGGAGGCGGGGATTGTGGGCGGTGCGGTGCTCCTAGGTGCGGTGTTGGTACTGGCTTTGATGGGCGTTCTGGGGTGGTGGTTGTGGGTGAGCCGGAAGCAGAAGGAGGGGGAAGGAAAGGAGAAGGCTTAGATTTGCATCGCTTCTCTTGCGTTGGTTCTTCCTTCGGGGTGATGGAGACAGTGAGACTATGGTTCGTCAACTTTTTCCTGCGTTTTTTGAAGTGAAGCTGATGGTATGGATGGACAGATTATTGTTATGATTAACCGCTAAAATTTCCGTCGTGGACTTACCAATGACTCTGGAAATCCTTTCGTTCTCTTATGCAAGATGTATCAATGTAGAAGTAGCAGTAGTATAGCAGTAATATTACGACCATATGAATACCTACTTTTACTGACTTTTGTATTTTAGCTCACTTAGACCTTTTGTATGTAAATGTGTGCGTTCGAATACTATATTGATTTCTTGTGTCTTTGAATGCTTACTCTCTGACCTAGATAAGTAACTCGGTAGTCGGCTAGGGCCCGCCGGTCAATCGCGAATTCGCGTTCTATGTCTTTTCCTTTGGAGCTGTGTTATATTATACAATTACACGTCACACATGTACCTTCCCGCTGAATTGTTGTATGTCTGAGCCTGGCCTGAGGCTCTCGATGGAATATGGGTGGTGTTGGGATTGAAGAGTCTAGATCTTTGTCGCTACGATCGGATATATAGGAGGACCGGCGCCACCTTATCGGCTGATTAGTAGTACATATTCTTAGTAGTACATATTCCTGAGGCCTCTTAAACCAAAGTCTACAGAATCTAGAACCTCTGCTGGACTGCATGCGGGTTTTCAATTTGTGAAGGAGTTCTTATAATCAAGTCCTTGACCGACTTGTAGCCGACCCAAATTTAAAGTCGACCGTGACTATGCCAAGCTCCCATTGCGGTTACGTACAATCGGACATCGTCATTTGATCTTGACAGTCCTGTTTGATGACAAAAAGTAAACAATGTCTAAGAAAAATAGTCGTAAATACTGTCAATGGACCGGATATGAAACATGACCAGATATGAAACAACAGAGATAAACAGCTTTTATTTATTGCATTCCTCCTCCGGTTCCTCTGGCAAATATTTTCAGTAATGCTATACATATGTTCCATTGATTCCCTAACTCAGATTCTGTGTCCATGAGGCCAAAGAAATGTAGCAAAAATCAAAATTGAAAGGATAATAAAAAATTTCTATTTCATCTCATTTCATCTCTATTTCATCAGATGACTTTAAGTCCTATATTGCTTCAAAAACATGCAGATGTTAGGACTCAATATGTTGGAATCCTAACTGTGCACACTTAAAGAATATGGACATAGTAAGTATCCAACCTTGATCTATAGTGATAAGTGACTTGATTCTGTACCTAAAGAATAATAGTAAGTATCTGACTTTGTACAGTGTTAGTAAAGTATTCTGTTGTATGTATGAATAAGTGACTCACTCTCAGTTCATAGTGATAAGTGATTGAGGGTGGTTAACAATGTCCTGAATATTTATATGTCAGAATCATTTGTTCTTTGTTCATGGTGATACAATTAAGATACACTTATAGTGTCTCTGAAGTCAGATCACAACACTTTTCACCATAAGTGTAGTTACTGCTCCTCCTTGCATAGAATTATCTGAGACCTAAGATTTCCCATAATTGAGTGAACTGCAGGACTGGTAGCACCTTTATAAACATGTTTGTCATTTTCTCCTTAGTCTTGATGTAGCACAATACAATTTCTTCAGAAGCCACCCATTTATATAAAAAGTGATACTTGATATGGGTGCTGGTATAACAATTAAGGAACTGAGATAGTTGTTGTATTGCATACTATATATTTGGATGAGTGAAGACCATCAGCTATAATAGACCTCCAACTAGGCTGATATAAAATGCAATCAATTTTCTCTAGTTCTTGACTTTTCAGTTTGGATCTATCCACACACCAAAGTTTTAAGCCCAGTTCTATAAGCACTTTCAAAGGTGTGGCATTTGACTGGCCATACTGGGATATTAATCAATCAATGAGAACTATTTACAACAAAAAGACATGTGCATTCTTGTGATCCTATTCCACTGCAATACTCACAATGTAATGAGGTGTTTATAAGTCTAAAATCATTCATGTCTCCTTCAATTCCTTCTGAAAGCAATCATTGGCCCTCTTCATGCTCACAATTGAAAAGAAGATCATTTACATGAACCCTTGCAATAACTACATTATGATCATTCTTCTAATAGTAGAAGCAAGCTTCACATTTCAGTCTGACAAATTCCAGCTTTATTATTACTTTATTTAGTGTCTTGTTCTATATGCACCCTGCCTGCTTTATTTCATAGATTGGCTTCAACAGTTGACATACCCAGCTCTCTTCTTCTTTCCCTTCAAAACTCTTCAGTTGTTGCATGAAAATCTGTTTCTTCTTAGATAGCACACTATTCAAGAATGCTGTTTTGATATCAATTAAGATGGCATTCTAACCCAACATTGCTACCAGATAAAGTAATATTCTCCATAATTTTGCACATGCTATCAGTGAGGGTTTTATTATAATCTCTTCTCTGTATCATCATATATCCTTGTAAAATGTATTAGGTTTTTCACTTGATGATGTCACTATTTTTGTTCTTTTTCATTGTGAACACAGATCATCTTTTAAAGATCTTTTGTTTAACAAAGACTTTCTTATAAGAGACCAGCTTTTAAACTCTCATCTTCTTTAGTGAGAGTTTATTTTTTCATAATATGACTCCTTTTATTCTGACCAATTTAGTGACTTTTACCTATTCTTTAATGTTTTCAATGTATTTAAGTCGATATCTGGATTTGTTTTTGCTTTACTCTCAATCACATTCAGTGCTGTCAACATGTAATTGCATGTAATTGAGATCCTCAACTTACATTGTTTTTAACTTGTGAAACAAGCTGTTGAAGATTTTTTAATGCTTTGCATTTTTCTATTCATACTTATTTGATTTAATCTTTTGATTTCTTTAACTTCTTTACAGCTTTTTCCAATATAGTCTCTGTCTTGTTCCCTGTTGCAACTTTCATTGTAAGTACTAATACTTGATTCAATTGTTGTAAGGTGCTTTCCATGATAGGGTTTAGTCATGAATTGTTAGATGGTGCCAATTCATTCATTGATAGTGTAAAGTCATTTGAGGGTGCATAGTTTAAAACTTCATTGAGTACAGGAATGCTAAAGTTTAAAACATGATTGTTAGTATTGTTGAATTAAACAAACAGGGTGGCAGATAAATTATTAGCAATTGATCTTATTATTAAAATGCATGATTCATTTTTGATGGTTAAACATAGCTATAGTTAATTTGTTAGAGACTGTTATAATTGAGTTTTTATGGCTCTCAATAAATTAAATGTAATTAAAGCTATTAAATTTCTTAGTTGATCTTTCATAGCATTTGTCTGCACAGGAATTTGCATCATATTCAATTCAAATACATTCAATTGAGCATTTATAGATTTTAAGTTTATACTTATTAAAAATCAGTACAAATACTTGACAACTGATTTCCTGAATGTAAGAGTTGTCATAGTTAAAAACCAAAAGTCAAATACAATATTAGTGGGTTATGCAATCAGTGTGCTTCAGAACCATTGAAGCCACTTATAGAGTCAAATTTTGATCATGTTCAAGAGTCACCAATTTACAAAAGTAATAAATTGTTACAGAAGGATAATAATAATAATCCTGACCAGGACTGGGATCTTCTTTTAAAGTTGGACAGTCTCAAACCATGCTGGAAGAAGGATCAGAAAAGCAATGAGAAGAATGTTGATAACAATGAGAATATGGAGATTTTAATAAAAGGGATGAAATGATGGCATCAATATGATTGCCACTAAATCATGGCATATCCAAGTGATGAAACTTGCAATTGCAAATAAAAATGACTTCAAAGATGAGAAATGAGTTCTATCAGTGCTTAGAAAAAAGTATCTGAGGAAGATCAAAGAATATAAAGGTACAATGATTGTTTGATGAAGAACATACTGATTAATCATGCAATTTGTGCAAAAGAGCATTTTACAGAGTATAAATGTGGCTCAAATATAGACAGTAAATCTGCATGCACTTACTATCATTATCAAAACTTGCTACAAGACTAAAAAACTCTTGTTTCATGCTCAAGAAGACAGGTGGAAGCAAAAATGCACATAGCTTGCTTAAGGATGAATCTATCTGTGCAGCTGCTCACTCATGGCTCAACAATCAAAATATTAGCTCAATCACACCACAGAATTTCAAAAATGTGATTAATACCAAGATTTTACCTGAGCTTGGAGTCATAACAAAGAAACCACGCTGTGAAAAAACTGCTCAATGCTGGCTTATCAAACTTGGCTGACTATCAGGGGACTGGTCTCCAGACCATCCATTTCTAGCTCAGCTTAGCTCTGAATCTTCAGCATTGCCTTCTCAGGCAACTTTAGCTGTTTCCTGGGCTGCCCAGCCCTATCTCAACACCTCCTGTCATCATCTTTACTACCACTTGAGTCAGCTGGCCTCTGAGCTCCTGGTGAGTAAGTCTGGCTCATGTTAGCACCCTTGGTCTTGGCATGCTTGGTAAGCCTCGTTGTAAGGACAATCTCTGGGAGCTGTGGCTCAGTCACACAGCTGGCAGAGGGGAATCCAAAGTATATTGAGTGTTGTACAAATGATTACCAGTCTAACTACTCATTTGGCAGAGAGAAATCCAAAGAGAACAAGTCTGAGGATTCCCTATACCAGGAGTGATGCTTCAGAGGCTTCTGATGCATGGGAAGGAACTGTACAATACACAAAAGCCACAGCCAGCCACAG
>JABAKA010000255.1:0-10377 GCA_018857285.1 Termitomyces sp. Mi166#008
TGACTACTGGTCTAACTACTCATCTGGCAGAGGAAAATCCAAAGAGAACAAGTCTGAGGATTTTTTATGCCAAGAGCGACGCTTCAGAGGCTTCTGATGCATGGGAAGGAACTGTACAATACACAAATGTCACAGCCAGCCACAGAGAAGGCCTAAGGGGCAAATCTCCAAAAATGATCAAACTTCAGAAGTTGCCAGACATTGCCAGTCTGCTGGATTGGGAAATTGTTTGGATTATTGACAGAGTAAGATTAAAGCTAGAGGGCTGAAAGTAGGACCAAAAGGGAGGGCTGAAGAAGGAGAATAACAGAAAATTATAGCAAAGCAGAGAGGTGAAAGGTGGAGAGAGATAGGTCCTCTGACAACTGATCTGTTGCAGCTTTCAGATTGCTTTCTTCTCACAGGAATCCATTCTCATTTCTGATGGAGCACTCAACATCAGCACTTCCTGCCTGAGAGAATTAAAGGAAACCAGCATTCTAGACAATGAAGATCTTTCTAACATCAGCAGTCCTAAACCCAACAGTTAAACATATAAACTATTATAAAAACAAAACAAAAAGACAAAGCCAAAAGAAACAAAATAATGATAATATCTGATAAAACAATGTTTTCCTCTCAACTACCTTACTTACTCTTCCTTACTAATAGACCTCAAGCCACAGTGTTTCCCTGCCTTGCATGAACCTTATAGTAAAATGCTGTGATAAATTACTGAGCATTTACCCTCCTTACCAATGGTGACAACCATACATTAGAATTACCAACCCTCCTTTCTGAAAACAAAGCCAATATGTTCAACTTCACACTATTTTTTATTTTACTTATGTTCACAAACAGACAGTACTGATATAAAAAGACAAATTCTGATGGGAGCTATGGTCTTGGGCTTGAAGGGGTGGGCCTACAGTAGATTGAGGCCTCATGATGGCCAGCTTCTTCCTGACAATTTCTTTCTCCTTCCTCATTTCTCTCTTCTCTCCATGCTCTCTCTTGACCCTCTTGATCTCCCTCACTCAGGTCTCTTTCTTTTCCTCACTCTCTACAAACTCCTTTGACTTCACCACTGAGCTCTTCCTGCTCCTGACTGAACTCACAGCTGCTTGTCAGCTGGCCTTGATTTTCTTGCCTTTCTCTAGCTCGGTAGAGTGGCTGAATGGTGGCTATGGTTCCCATAGACAGCTGTCTTCTGACTAAAGCCAGAGGCCAGCTCCAGTGGCAAGCGACAAGCAAGTTAGGCAAGAGGCAGGCAGCAAGTGAGAGACCAGAGTGGTTGGCAAGAAGGTAGGGTTAGTAACTCAGCCACTCTACCCTCTTCCATCAGGAGGCTATGAGTGGTGGGTGAGCCAAGCACCAAGGCACTAGCAGACCAGAGGTGGGCAGCAAGCAAGAGGCATGAAGATGAGGGCAAGGCAGAAGCCATCACTAGAGGCACTCACAGTCATGTCAATGTGTAGACCCAGAGACACTGTTATTGACAGGACTGGGAATGTACCATGCCCCAGTCCATCCTATATACTACATTGTCTAGTACTGTGATTAATCCCTATATGCTAAGCAGAAGCTGCTGACTATGAGCTATTGGCTAAGCAGGCCAGTATGTATTAGTAATGCATAATCGTCAACTATTAGCTGATATACTAGTCTTAACAAGCATGCTAAAGGCTGAGGGTGCTGACATGAGCCAGACTTATTACTGGGGCTTGGCAGAGGCTGTGCTAGTGATGTAGGGTGGCCATGAGGCCAGCTAATCCAAATGGTGGAGAAGACATTGATGGGAGGTGTTGGGATAGAGCCAGGCAGCCCAGGCAGGATACAGCTAGGGTTGCCAAAGAAGGCAATGCTGGAAATCTGAGGCTAAGCTGAGCTAGAGATGGATGGTCTAGAGATCAGTCCCCTGACAATTTCCTTCCCTCTTTAATAAAGTCCATTCTCTACTTCTGAACTCTCTATAGTACAGTTCTAGTACCTAGGAACCTGCCAGGACAAGCCTTTGCAAAACACACTAGTGCACCTACCATAAAGACCTGCTTGTCTAGATTGTTGTGTCCATTGAAGTCACCTAGCTCCTCAGCTGCTGCACACATCTAGACCTGGTTGCATGCTATCAATGGCAGGACAAGCCATCTAGACTATAAAAAACACCTTTCATATGGACCAACTCAAAGTAGAACATTAAGATAGCTACTATTCCTCAATTGATATTAACCAATGGCTGCATATCAGAGTTTGATAGCATATCCTTAACATAGTTCATGTCAACTTCTACAATGAGGTTCTAACACCAATAAGATAGATTCTGGTTGTCTATAATGCTTTGAATAATCCATATAGCTCTAACTTTGGTTGGCTGTGGCAGGATTCTCTGTTATTTAGTGTTATAGATCCAAATCAATTGTATCATCAGCTTTTATAGTTTTCTTTAATGACTTAGCATAGAAAATAGTGGATAGTGATATATAATGTGTCAACAGCAAGGACAATGGAATTGGGAGACATGTAATCCAGTAGTACTAAAGGTTCAGCTTTCTTTAGTGCTTATACTAGGTCTTTTTGAGCAGCTATTTACAATTCTCCAAATTCAAAGGGAACATCTTTGCACATTAGTTTTTAGCTATGGTGAGCTCTGTGTGCAAAATTCTTGATAAAAATTTATAGTACACCAAGAATGCCCAGGAATGTGTGAGCTTTGCTAATGTTATTGCACATGCCTTAGCATTTAAGAAGTGCCAGGCAGTTGTTATTTGGGCATGAAAGGGACACTTTGGTGGCTTGCTGTCAGTCAGAAAGAAGGTGGGCTGAGGTTTTTTCTTTTGTGACATCCTCATTTGAACATGGCAATTGTGCAGTTGTTGCCAGTGTTTGGATCAGTAATGGTAATTATTGTCTCATTTTTCAACAGTGTCCTCATGATGCTATGCATGAGAATATCAAAGGGTTTGCTCAAAAGAATGTCATAAGCTGGTTGATTAATGACATAAACTTGAAAATATAGAGTAAGGCCAGCTATGGTGCATGGAACATTCCACACCAAGCCTTACAACTGGTCAACTATGCCATTGGTGCTTTGCATGTTAAAAACAATGGTGGGATCATATATCAGCCCTAGCTGGTGTGCAATTTTCTCTAACATCAATATTATTTATGATCCACTGTTCACTATACACTCAACTCTCTTTTTTATATCAATTACTGCCATTATCGCCCTAAGAGAATCTATATTCTTAGTGGCACATAAACTAACATGGGTGTTCCAGAGGTCAATGGTTATAAAATGCCTCCATCAGATTTATCATGTCAAAGGCACCTGTTGGCTTCATGACACTTGCATTATAAGTTTTGATATTAAAATGAAAAGTGTAGGTATCTAAGGGTGATTTTCTTAAATAAGATAGGGTGTCATTAATGCCATTGTCTGATAGTTCAAATGAAGTGGCTAGTGCTCCTCCTACTGTCATTGTAATATTATAGTCTCAGATTGTATTAAATACTTTTTTAATCATTCATTCTTGTTTTTTTTATAGCTGCAGGTGCTAGCGTTTTGTAGGCACCTTCTTAGCCCTTGTCAGGAATAGTGGGATTCTTTAGTGTGGATTCTGAAATTCAAATTTCTAAGATACCAGAATAGAGATGGATAGATGGAAGGGGTTCCTCAGAGACTTTCTCTACTGTTAGTTTCATTGACTTCTTGCTCTTATTGTTAAATGGCAGTACTTTGTCAGCTTTCATGGTTGTTTTTGATCAGTAGCTAAGACCTGCTTCAGCATTTGCAGTAGGCAATGATTGAGGAGCAGCAGCAGAATGGTAGTTAGTTAGAAATCACTTCAGAGATGGTATTTACACTCTGTTGGCAACTTGACACTTGTTGCCATAGCAGAGCAGCTGTAATTCTAGCAATTCCTGCTGGTGATACTCTATTCTTTCATCTATGGTGAGGACATACTGGTCTATTCAAGGTTTCTGGACTCATTTTGTGAACCAGCATTGTTGCTGCTGGCACTTACACTTGCATCTGCATATTGTTCATTGCCTGCTGTTGTTGGATGTCTGATGCTGCGTTTGCTAATAAATTATCAGTTGTGAGATTATTAGAATTTAGACAATGCCATTCATTCAGCCTATTCTTATTATACAGTTTTTCAGAGAATTAAAGAATGTAGCTGCCAAATAGAAAAATCACTTTATTGTCATTATTTTTTCTGCATTTACTAGCACAAAAGTATGTCTTCAAATCATAGCACCTTCTGCAGATTATTGTGTGCCCTGTTTTTCCACAGAAATGGCAGATGTCTCATGGCATCTAGGATCAGTTGTTGCTATTGTTGGTGCCAGAGTTCTTTGCTGCAAATTTTTTAAAAGCTTGCACTAAGGTCTCACTAATGATTTGTGAGAGCTCCTCCTTTTTAATATACCCATCATTTCAGTAGCCTTGTTATTAGCTGGCACTGTAGGCTGTGGTGGTAGCACAGAAAAAATGCTGCCAATAGCAGGAGAAACAGATACCATGGCCATGGTATTGTCTTTCAGGTACCAATCATCAGCACTAAACATATCTTCTACCTCATATGGATATTGAAGTGATAAAGTGGGAGGAGAATATCCAAGCATTGCACTATTCTTATTCACAAAGTCAATGAAATGCTGTGTTGGAATTTCTCCTTTTCTGCTGAGTGCTTTATTTTTCCATTGTCTATTAGCCACTTGATGATCTTCTGAAATTTGTGGTGATACTGGAAGAAGGATGCTCATGATGGAGTGCTTTTGCTGAGAAAATCAAAGATCAGTTTTTCCAAGTCATTTCTGGTGTACCTGTCTTTAAATTCTACACTGGAGTCAAGTCTGAAAATCTCCAATTTTCACTCCTCATAAGTGTAACCATGGGCAGCTGTGTTTAGATCATCACAAGTTGATGGTGGAGTGAACTTCCCTTCATATTCTTTGATGCTCATCCAAGTTTTTGCCAGTGTTGTATATAAGACATTGCACCACATAATTCTTCTTTTGGTAATTGTCATTAATATAGCAGTTGTGGAAGAGATATTTCAATTTTTTGAGGTACTGGAATAGCTCACATACTTTCTCCTCATTCCACTTAGGCATGGTATGATGGCCTCTCATTGGCATTAATCAGATATTATTGTCCATCACATGGTAGTTTGATCAAGGCGTTAAGCTTGGTAGAGATTAAGTCAGCTATGGTGGAAACATGACACTGGTTAGGTGTATATAGTTGCAAAGGTGCTGATTGATATTCAGAGCTAAGAGGAGTTAGCAGGCTAAGTAACTAGCTATCATCTAGGCTCCTTGAAAAAATATTTAGTATATCATCAAGCATTAGCCTTTTAGCAACTATGTCTAGTTTGTTGGCTAGATTAGCTGATAGAGAGGAGCCTGCAGGTGTGGAAAGATGAATATGAGAGGGAAGAATGGTTTTAAAAATTAGCACAAGTTAGAATGAAAAAGACCTTGTTGTTTGTGATTAAATTTTTAGCAGTCAGCTGCTTATGAAACTTTTTATGGTGGGCTTCAAAATGATAGTGTGCTCAGTAACTTATATGCATTGACTAAGAATTGATGTGCTGAGTCATGCTGAAGTAAGGCTGATTAAGGAATTTTCTTTTACAGTAATAACATTTGAAGTAAGCTCTTTTTAAGCACTTAAAAATAGGATAAAAATAATAAACACTTTTAATAGATATATAATCACATCTAGAAGATCTGAGGTCTGCTAGTGTGGAAAGGCCAAAGAAAATAACTGAAAAATAAAAATAAATAAAAAAAAGGTTGATTGATGTCTTAAAAGCTGGAAAACTATGCTTACAGGTGAAATTTTATTATTCTATCAGTGAAAAAAAGCCTAAAAAGCTGGAAAATCATAAAAAAAGCAAGGAGAATGGTTTAAATAAGTGAGAAAAAAACATAAGAAGTCAAAAAATAATTTAAAAAAAAAATCAGAGAAAATAGTCAACCAAATAAAGTGAAGTTGTGGCCAGATTAGACAATTGTCATTATGGCCAGATTAAACATTGTCATTATAAAGGCAAGGCCACAACTGAACAAAGTGAGGTTGTGGCTGAATCTAAACATTGTCATCATACAAAGGCCACAACCTCACTGCATTCAATTGTGGCCAAAATAAGCATTGTCATCATAAAAGAAAGGTCACAACTGAATGCAGTGAGGTTTAAGCTGGATTAAGCATTGTCATTATAAAAGCAAAGCCACAACTAAATGAAGTGAGGTTGTGGCTGAATTAAGCATTGTCATTATATATCTGAGGCCATTACTAAACAAAGTGAGGTTGGAGCCAGATTAAACATTGTCATCATATATTTGAGGCCTCAACTAAATGAAGTGAGGTTAGAGCCAGACTAAACATTGTGTTGGTGAGGGGCTTAAGGGTTAAGCCCCCAATGAGCTGCAGATATATAGCTTAAGATTGTAGTTTTAATATAGTATAATGTACCAACTTAATATGTACCAACTTAATGTGTACTAACTTAATGTATATAGCTTGAGACTGTAATTTTTTTTTTTTTTGACAGTGCACTTACTCAATGTTCAATTGAATATTGAAGTATTCTTTTAATAATGTAATATATAGACATGATCTTTGAAAATGTAAATGTGATATATATCAGCATCAGTAAAACTTATATAAAATTATAATGAAATAAAGTGAGTTTATAGTAAAAATTGAAGCTATATAGATAAGAGCTGCAACTAAACAAAGTGAGGTTGTAGCAGACTGAGTGCTATAACAATATATTTGAGCATTAATAATACATACTAAACATTGTTGTCATACAACTAAGGCCACAGGCCAAATTAAGCATTGTCATCATAAAAGCAAGGCCACAACCTCACTGCATTTGGTTGTGGCCAGATTAAGCACTGTCATTATACATTTGTGAGATTGTGGCCAGATTAAGCATTGTCATTATAAACACAAGGCCACAACTGAATGAGTGAGGTTGTGGCCAAATTAAGCACTGTCATCATAAATACAAGGCCACAACATGAAACAAGGCCACAACTTCACTGTTTAGTTGTAGCCAGGTTAAGCATTGTCATTATAAAACAAGGCCACAACTGAACAAAGTGAAGTTGTGGCTAGATTAAGCATTGTCATTATAAAAGCAAGGCCACAATCAAACAAAGTGAGGTTGTGGCCAGATTAAACATTATCATCATTTATCTGAGGCCTCAACTGAACAAAGTGAAATTGAGGCCAGATTAAACATTGTGTTGGCAGAGGGTTTAAGAGCAAAGCCCCCAATGAGCTATGCCACCATGCCTTTGTGTATAGGTTATAGGCTACTTATAAGAAAGGGGAGTTTTAAAGCACAGGTGGTGTAAAGATGAAGGAAGTTCTAGCAGATTTCTAAAAATTTGTATTTAAATAATGCAAGGTGCTAAATTGCTATTTGAGACTTATAAATAAATGTGCTAGGCTGCTACTACTGAGACTCTGAGTAAATATGTAAATGGGGAAATCAATCACAATATTTTTATAGAAGAACAGGTGATGAGGAAACTTCCAAGGTGCTACTCCACTCCCCTTTGAAGTCAGTCTTGACAATGCTCTTGTCAATTGTATTGCTGATGAGCTTGGCAATGAACTCAGTGGCAGTGATAAAGATGCTCTGGAGGTGAGAGGTATTCACCTAGCTAATAAGCTTGCTGATGGGCTTAACAACAAAGGTCATAAGTATAGACTGAGATGATGAAGGGAACTTGACAGAGTTGGCTGCCAATCAGCAAAGGTGATGTCAAGATGCGAAGAAGAAGTAGAGGAGAATAACTACTTTTATTCTTTCAATCTCATGCTGGATAAACTATGCTTCAAAAAGCATGGTGATAGCATGCTTGGTCACCTAGATGTGTGCTAAAAAAAGAGAGATCTATGTGAGCTCTTGTTCTAAGACACAAACAACCTATCAAAGAATGTAGGTAAATTGTAGGCTACCTATAAGGAATTAATAACTAATTCAAAGCACAAAAATATAAAAGGCAGGTTCTGGCAGGTTCCTAAAGATTCAACTTGTAAGCAACATAGAGATTGCTTTTTAGCTAAGTAAGCTACTGGATTTGTAAAGAGACTATAGTAGAAATTGCTAGATAAGAGGGAATAGTGGGAACCAAAAGTAGATGTGCCTGCATAGTGCAGGGAGGTTTGATTGGGGTGTTATATACAGTAGGAATTAATCCAGCTATGATGGAAATTTAAGGTTGGTCAAGAGTAGATGGTCGTATAGGCATGGATTGATATTCAGAGCTGAGGGGTGTTAAAGGGCTGAGCAACCAACTGTCATCAAAGCTCCTTGGAAAAATATCTGGAATATCATCAAGCATTAGTCTCTTGGCAACTACATCTAGTTTTTCAGCTAGATTGGCTGGTCTGGAAGAGCCTTTAGGCAATGCAAGGTGAATATAGAATGGAAGAATGATTTAAACATGAAAAAAATGTTGCCTGTAAGTAGATTCTTCAATGGTCAACTGCCAATAAAACCCTTGTAGTGGGCTATAAAATGATAGTGTGCTTGGTCACTTAGATGTGTGCTAGAAAGAGAGAGATCTATGTGAGCTCTCATTCCAAGACACAAACAACCTATCTGTCAGGGGACCTATCTCTCTCCACCTTTCACCTCTCTGCCTCACTATGATTTTCCTTTATTCTCCTTCTTCAGCCCTTCCTTTTGGTCCTACTTTCAGCCTTCTAGCTTCAATCCTGCTCTGTATATAATTCAGACAAGTTTCCAACCCAGCAGACCCACAATGTCTGGCAATTTCCGGGGTTTGATCATTTCCAGAGATTTTCCCCTTTAGGCCTTCCCTGTGGCTGGCTGTGACATTTGTGTATTGTACAGTTCCTTCCCATGCATCAGAAGCCTCTGAAGCGTCGCTCCTGGCATAGGGAATCCTCAGAGTTGTTCTCTCTGGATTTCTCTCTGCCAGGTGAGTAGTTAGACTGGTAATCATCTGTACAACACTCAATATACTTTGGATTTTCCTCTGCCAGCTGTGTGACTGAGCCACAGCCCCCAGATGTCACCCTAGAGAGGGAATAGTGAGAACTAGAAGTAAGTGTGCCTGAGGAAACCTCTAAGGTGCTAAACTTCTCTCTTTGAGGTCAGTTTTGGCGATGTCCTTGCTGACTGGTGTTGCCAACACTTCTTGCTGACAGTTGTTGCTAATGGGCTTGGCAATAGTTGTTGCTGATGATTTTGCTGACTATATTGTGCAACTTGAATAGAAGAGAAGGTATCCTGGGTGAGATGGTGGTGGCATCAGCTTCACACACCTCTTGGTATATGGGTAGACATCCCTGGACAGGAGGAGGTTCTATAGGTGGTGGAGCAATAGAGGGAGCATGTGCAGCAGGGAAAGGACAAGTGACTGGCAACTGAGAAGGACAATGGACTGGATGAGAAGTGTTGGGATGTTGTAGCTCATGCTTTAGCTCTATAAGCTGCCACTGGTCACAAGCAACCTTGTACTAAGTAGCAATGCTATTGTCTGAGCGTCCTTCTGCTAGATTGTCAATGCATTCCATAAGAGTGGAGTGTAGGCCATCATGGAAGGTGAGGCTTAGCTATAGCATGAGAAAAGTCAATATAATCATCTAGAGATTGCATCCCTTGGCCATAGATTATAGAGGGAGAGTGCTGCAGTCTTGGCTGAGTCCAGAGGGAAAAACTCTGCTTGAAAATCAGTCTTAAAGGCTTCCTAATTAACAAAGCTATTGACTTCTCCAAGTTGTTAAAAAACCCAAAGTGCATATGTCAAGGCATGGCCCAACTTCATGTATGAAAGGACCCAGGCAATCTTCAAGGCATCAGAAGCAAAAGCTTCACTGCTCAGTTTGATATATGTGATGCAAGACTGAAGGAAGCATTCACCCACTGCTTGGTCTCCATTGTAAATGTCAGGAAGTGCTGGTTAAGGTATTTTTGTGTGTGTGGAGCTGTAAAGATGTTGAGGCAAGGTGCAGGATTCATCTCTGGTGGTGTAGAAGGTGTTGGGGTAGTGACTGGAGTAGGAGGATGAAGAGAGTTGTGAGATGGTGTCTGTAATTTGGTGTAATCTAGAAAGTTCAGTTATGTGCAGAGTCAGAGAGGTTTGAGTAGTCTGCACCTAGGTCTCTAGAGCAAGCAAACAGCTCCAGGCATTGTCCTGGAGGCTGGAAGCACCTGAGGAATTGGCTGGAGTGGTTGGTTGAATCATGAAGACTATAGAGGCTAAGAGTAGTTCAGTGGAGGAGAGACCAATAGGGGGCAAGAGAGTTCAAGCAGAGGGTTCCCAGACCAAAGTTGGAGACTTTTTCTGCTGTAAGAGTGACCTCTGAGGACTGTGGCTCAGTCACACAGCTGACAG
>JABAKA010000256.1:0-10356 GCA_018857285.1 Termitomyces sp. Mi166#008
TGGTCCAGCGTATTTCTCGTCACTGTCCATGACCCTATTTGCACCGAGAACGGCGATCTTGAAGCTGCGCTTTACGGCTCTTTCCTTCCGATACCCTCCGACGACTTGTTCCCTCCTACCAACCCTCAAGAATACGCAGACGAGAAGGCCCCAGGCGCGGTTATTGCGAGAAACGAAAGTGTGGTCATCAACAAAGGTAGAGAGCGGATCGAACTTCGAGTCACAAACAACGGTGATCGCCCCATTCAGGTCAGCATTTTCTCCTTGCTATGTTAGTATTTCGGGCCACTTAGCGCCTTGACATAGGTGGGTTCACACTACCACTTCATTGAAACGAATGCTGCACTATCCTTCGATCGAGGACTGGCATACGGAAAACGTCTCGACCTACCTGCCGGTACTGCAGTGCGATTTGAACCTGGAGATGTCAAGACAGTGATATTATGTTCTATTGCTGGTGCGAAGATCATCACTGGTGGCAATAGCCTTGCGTCTGGGGTCGTAGATTTCGGTCGGATCGATGGAATTGTGAATAACTTACTGCAAAAAGGTTTTGGTCATGTTCCAGAGCCGGGCGCACTTGAAGTTTCCGTTGACACAGAGATTGGTCGAGAAACGTACATTTCCATGTTTGGGCCAACTGTTGGAGATCGCGTGCGACTGGGCGATACCAACCTCTGGATAGAGGTCGAACATGATGAGGTAAGGATTGAAACGTTCTCTTTCTATCTTGATCGTATCCCTGATGTCTTTTTGAAAGGCTTCCTATGGTGATGAGGTCAAATTCGGTGGAGGTAACCCAGAACTCTATTAGCTTGTGTGTTTTTTTCTGATGTTCTTCCAGGAAAGACCATTCGCGAGGGTATGGGCCAAGCAACGAATCGCTCATCCTCTGAGACGCTTGATCTCGTCATCACAAATGCTTTGATCGTCGACTGGTCCGGGATTTACAAAGTAAATCTCAATTGTAGAGTTGGAAGTTGCCCAACATTTACCTGATCAGGCTGATATAGGTGTCAAGAATGGAGTCATTGCAGGCATAGGGAAGGCAGGTAATCCGGACGTTATGGCGAATGTCCACCCATCCCTCGTCATTGGCTCTGGGACCGAAGCTATTGCCGGAGAAAAACTGATCGTCACAGCGGGAGCAATCGACGCGCATGTCCACTATATCTGTCCTCAACAGGTTGAAGAGGCGCTTGCTGCTGGTACCACCACGATGATTGGGGGCGGCACTGGACCAAGTGCCGGAACATGTGCCACGACTTGCACTCCAAGCCCCTTCTATTTGAGGCACATGCTTGCGGCGACTGATGCATTACCGGTCAACTTTGGTTTCACTGGGAAAGGAAACGATGCAGGTCCTACAGCTCTCGAGGAGATAATACAGGCTGGTGCAATCGGCCTCAAGCTTCATGAAGATTGGGGCTCTACTCCTGCGACGATTGAGAATGCACTGGACGTAGCCGATAAATACGATGTCCAGGTATGCCCCTTTGCCTGTTCATAGTTCTTCGCCTGAACTTTTCAGGTTAACATCCACACCGACACCCTGAACGAGAGTGGGTTTGTAGAAAGTGGGTATCAAGAGATGTGTGAAGGGTCCGCCGCTAAGAACGGTTATGGTTTGCAGGTACCATCGCTGCGTTTGGAGGCAGAACTATCCACACGTATCATACAGAAGGAGCGGGTGAGTATCATCGACATACATGGATCGTTTATCTCTAAAGATCCTATCTATTAAGGCGGTGGGCATGCGCCTGATATCATTGTTGTCTGCGGTCTCAATAACGTTCTTCCTTCATCGACCAATCCAACTCGGCCCTATGCTTACAACACTCTTGACGAACATCTCGACGTACGTAGTCGCTCCGCTGAAAATCTACTATTGATCACCTTTTCCAGATGTTGATGGTTTGCCATCATTTGGACCCGAACATCCCAGAGGATATCGCTTTTGCAGAGTCTCGCATTCGAGCCGAGACCGTCGCCGCAGAGGATGTCCTGCAGGATACTGGAGCTATTTCGATGCTTAGCTCCGACTCACAAGCCATGGGACGCGTTGGTGAAGTCATAAGCCGGACATGGCGAACTGCCAGTAAGATGAGGGAGTTCCGTGGACCGTTAACTTCCCTAGGTGATGAGGAGGGTAAAGACAATGCACGTGTCAAACGATATATTGCTAAATATACTATCAATCCGTACGCTACTCTGATTTTCCGACTGTATGATGCCTCGCTGACTCTGTCGACTATCAGTGCCATAACGCACGGCATGAGTCACCTCATTGGCCATGTTGCTGTTGGAACGCTTGCTGACCTTGTCCTCTGGAAACCAGAGAACTTTGGCTCCAAGCCCGAGATGGTCTTGAAGAGCGGTGTGATCGTTGTGGCACCGGTAAAAATTCTTTCACTCCATGTGAACCAAAAATCTTCATTGCTTTTTAGATGGGAGACGCAAATGCTTCCATTCCTACGGTCCAGCCTATATATACAAGGCCAATGTGGGGTTCAAAGGCTGCTTCGGCCGCTTTGAACTCAGTGTCATTCGTCTCTCAAGCCTCTTTGAACTCCGGCATGATTGCTTCATACAATCTATCTAAACGCTTCGAGGCTGTTCGTGACTGCCGTTCAGTGACAAAGAAGGATATGAAATGGAACAACACAACCCCGAAGATGACAGTAGATCCTGAAAGCTATGACGTCCGTGCGGATGGCGTACTACAAGACATCCAAGCGGCCGAAAAGCTACCTCTCACCAGGGCTTATAATTTGTTCTAAGCATGGAGTATGACTTGATACGTTACCAGCGATATTTGAGGGGTTAGTATACGTCGGCAGTTATCATTTGGACGGTAGGATCATATAAATGGTAGGATATTGCACATTGTGAAAGAATCGAGCAAGCTAGTGACCATTTGAGCCGTTGTCCATATCGTCGTCAAGCAATGTTTCCTCGAAAGATAAATCCGTGAAGATATCATCAACGTCTGGATCAAAATCGTCGAAATCATCCATGTCACGAAGTCTAGGACTGTCAAGTGGGTCGCCGTTATACGAAGTCGCCTGATGTCTCTTGTCAGCGTCGATATTCCCTTCAGTCTGTATAGACGAGAGTTCTTGATCCAGGCGTTGATAAAGCGAGAATACTAAAAGCTTGGTGCGAAGCGACTCTTGCTTGCAGAAATGACAGTGAGTCCGAATCTTGTTTAACCAATATACCTTGCCGTGTTCCGAACTAGCTAATTCACATTCACACTCGCTACCCCGGAACAATGTCTGAATAGTGCTGTCCCCAACAAAAAATGAACACACCTTCTTGAACGAGTAAGATGGCTGTCAAGAACTTGTTTAAAACGAGGACTTGGCAGGAAAAAAGAGCCGGATGGCATTCGCCTATGTTCTTTACAAGGCAGATGTACCCAAGCACGAGAAGGGACCTTGTCACGTAATGGGTTCGACATAGACACCATAGTAGGCGCATGTCGGTTGCTCTGTTTGTTCTCCGTAAGTATGTCGATGAATGTTGGGCTAGATTTTGGTATCGTGATTGATGCTGCGTGTGCACCAGCCTCCGATGGCAGTGAAACTGAAGTCATCCGTTTCACCTCAGGAATGGAGATCGGGATAAGCTTTTCTAAAGCACTTGAGGTCTGGTTTCTGGTGTCGTGCTTAGAATGATTAGAAGTGGAACCAAGGGAAGTCCTGGACAAGGTCACTTGGGATGAAGATGCGGGGAGAATCCGCCTAGCTGTAGACTGAGAAAGGGCATATAGATCGGAAGGCACCTTCCGAATTCTGGATATCCGATTGCGGTCTATATGATTTGTTCTCTCCCGTCTGGACTTGGAATTAACAGCGGGACTGAGCCTTAATGGCATAGTAAAGCTATTATTTGTGTCGCGTAGGACTCGAGGGAGAGTCGGCTGGTGCAGCGGGAATCACTGAGCTTTTCTAGATACGAATCATGACTTGTACTGACGAGATCCACAGAGTAGTTGGTTACTTCAAGCATCTTCTAGAAAAACAAAGTCTGGAAGTGCCGCAGGAGATGTCTATGAACTGATGTGACAAGCCGTTCTGTTTGCTATGCAAAGTACCCTCAGACTTGAATAGGACTGCTTGTGTCTTGTGAGTGACTGTAAGAGAAATACTTACTATTGTTGCTTTACAGATCCGTCCGGATTCGCGTACCAACGAGGAGGTAGGAGAGAGAAGAACTGTAAAGCGACAGGGAAGAAGATATAAGGAGTCTTAAACCTGTTCCTTTTGGGGACTAAGAACCGTGCCGGGGGAGTGTATGGGGCAAAACTTACTGGACACAATAATTGTCCTAAATGAGATCGCCACCGCATCAGTAGCCCAGAGTAGGCCTTCATGACAATGAACTATGCAGGATAAAGCTTCGCATGGGGCGTCACTGCACGTGTCCTGTCCTTTGTATTGTTATTGTGCGTAGGACTGTCAGATCAGAAAAAAGAATAAAGACATCTCGGCATCCGCGTTTGTCCACGTCTCCGAATTCTTTGTTCTCTCGGTCTTGTTCATTTCCCGGAGCAGTGATAGACAATAGGATGGCGAGATGCGTTGTCAGAAATTGAGAGACAACTAGAGACAAGTGAATTCGAACTGAGAAAGTGGTAGTCTGGAACAAAAAACGTGGTATGATGCAATCATATGATTGCAAGCCGACCTCGTTCAAGAAACCCGGGTTCGGTATTTCATATACTTAAGGACTTGAAGCTCGAACTTGAAGTTGATGCTTTCTCCAAGTCCACGGAACGCAACTCGAGAGAGTCGATCCTTCTCAACTCATTGTCTGATCATGATGAACGTTCATTCAAAATTTGAGGCAATCCAGACAGTGTCTAGGTGCTTTCCCGACGGTCGGTGTCGCCGATCCACGTTATGCACAACCAAAAAAACCAACCAAACCAAGAGTCAATACTCTGCATCGGCCCTATACTCTATGACTGACACGCCATCCACCATAGTAACACCAGAGGCATATCCATGAAACGCCTTAGTCCCTGCTTTTGAAACATTCTGGAATAGCAAATCGCCCCATTTTGGATGTCGTTTGTAAAACCTATCCGGCAGATAACCCGCGTCTACTAGCTCTCCAATCGCACGAATAACCCACTGCTCACACGCCCAACCCTTATTCTTCCGCAAGGATATCACAGGTGTGGAACCCTGGTCAACATCGTGGGTCTCGAGGAGCTTGCGGATGGCGTTTAGAGACTCAGATCACGAGTCTAAGAGGGGAGGCAGGGCCACACAACAGATAAAGTTAGTTTCAGTATCAGGGGTATTGGCTATGAGTGGCTGGTTTATAACAAGGGGAGAGTGAGTGCCTCTTTCCACCCGTTGCTGTTTCCTGTGATATGATAGAGTGGGGTTGGGGTGGTTAGAGAGTCGGATGGCAGGGCGAGAGCCCAGTGATATATGTCTGGATTACTGGTCGTGTAGAGGCAGATGTAAAGTCCGGACATGGGATCGTGACACGCTTCTGAGGAGAAAAAAAGCTTGATAGAACTAGGTATTAGGGAGATTCAAAGTTTGGGCGCAGTTACGCGGCCGCATCCACGCAGCACGCAGTGATGGCAATTATGTAACTGTAAATTTGAGTCTCCGATAATCAGTTCTGACCCGTGCTGCCCCCGTCGTACTGCGATTCCCAGCTGAAGAAGATTCCTGAGGCTGAGAATGCTCAGAGGTAATTTGAATTCCAAAATTAGCATCATTGCCACCTGGAGACTGATACCAGACCGTTGTACATCCATTGGGGCCAACTGCTGTGGTGACTGCGATGGAAACCACATTTAGACGAGTAGAGAAAATAGCATAGAGGTGGGGCCAGAAAGGAAACTCTGTCTTGATCAATCAAACAGACCAGGAGTGCTGTGACATACCCCACAAGTTTTTTAACCTCTGCTAGAGTTGTCTCATCTGGCTCATTGGATGAGATATTGTAGCTGAGAACAGTTTCTTGAGGTTCTGACTAATTCTTGGTCTCCTCCTTCTATAAACCTCCTCCTGTTTGATAAAGCTTGCTGTGATGTTTATGATAGGATTTTGTGAGACAAAAATTAAGCTAAGTAACTTTCAAGTCAACTAGTGATTAGAAAGAAGATTTGTGATGATAGCATGCTTGGTTATCTAGATGTGTGCCAGGGAAAAGGTGATCAAGGTGAGCCTTTCCTTCCAACAAGATACAAACAACCTATTCAAAAAGAAAGAGGATGAACAGGCAGTAGGCAACCTGTTTGTATTCAAAGCACTATGTAAAATGTTCAAGGGCAAATCCTGGCAGAGTCTCAAAGACTAGTAGCACAAAAGAAAACAAAGGTTTTAATGTAGCTAAAGTACTCTGGATTGGCTTTGATAAACAGGTAGACACTCTAACTACTAAGGTGTATTCTGGGTGGGAGTTAGAGTTGGAGCAGACACCCAAGATACCTATAAGGAGGGAGGAGAACAGAGGTTCACCTTCTAAAGACTATTCCACCAAGACATATATCTTGCACTTATCAAAGATGGTCCTTGGCAATGCATTTAGTGATGGGCTTGGCAACAAACTAGGTAACAAGAGATAGTGCCATGGAAGATGGAGACTTATATGATGTTGTGCTTAGCAACAGGCTTGGTGGCTGAGGTGATAGTAGGAGGTGTAGGTGATCCAGAAGCTTACCTAACCTTGTAAACTCTGAGAGAAATCCAAAGTATATTAGAGAAGTGTACAAGAAGTATAGATTAACTATGCACCTGACAGAGAAAAATTCATAGAGAACAAGTCTAAGGAATTACTTTGTCAGACATTTATAAAAATGATTATAGGTTACATGATCAGCTGAATTTGAAGTAAGAGGAAATTTGAGCTTAAAGTCACATTAAAATCTCCTCATTTTAAACTCAGATTAGAGCTCTGAGCAACCATTTTGTAGAAACTATGCATAGAGCAGAAATGAGACTAGAAGACTGAAAGTAGAGCTAAAAAGAAGAGTTAATAAAGAAAACTTGAAGTAAATTGAGACTCAGTAGAGAGAGATAAGGAATACAATGAAAGGTCTCCTACCTTTTAGTGATGCCAGTTTAAATACCATGTATTATATAATGTAACAGCAGCTTTGCTTTTTATTCAGTGTAGCAAAATTAACTACTGGTCTGACTTGTGTAAAATATAAGAGACAATTCTGTAACAACACCATTACATGTTTGAATGGTTAGTTTATCTTGACAGCCAACTCATCTTAATTGTCTTTAAACTCTCAAAGTATTTAATATACTCATTATTTAGGAGGTGATTCTTGACATCATTTTTTGTTGATAAGTCTGCTTTACTTGCCTTTAGTCTTATTATGTAATGAAGAATAATTATAATATCATTATAATTATAATTATTACTTGTCTTTACTCTTATTTGGCATCACCTTTTGGTGATGCCTGTTATATACTATGTATTATATAACGTAAGGGCAGTTTTTGCCCTTACTTTCATGCAGTGTAGACAAATCAGAGACTGGTCTAACTTACACTATGTGAACTGTAAGTGGCAATTCCATAATGATTGTCAGGAGACTGGTCTCTGGACTGTCCATTTCTAGCTTGGCTTAGCCCTAGATCTTTGGCATTGCCTTTCAAGTAACTTTAGCCATCTCCCAAGCTGCCTGGCCTTATTCTGACATCCTTCATCATTGTCTTTACCACCATTTGGGTCAGCTGGCCTCCTGGCCACCCTACATCATTCGCACAGCCTCTGCCATTCCTGGTAAGTAAGTCTGGCTCATGTCAGCACCCTCAGCCTTGGCATGCTTAGTAAGTCTAGTGTCATCAGCGGATTGTTGTCAATTATATATTACTCATACATACCAGCCCATTTGATCAATAGCTCATAGTCAGCAGCTCCTGCTTAGCATACAGGGATTAGTCATCATACTAGCCATTGTAGTATACAGAATGAACTGGGGCACGGTATTAGTCCTGGCAATAGCAGTGTCTGTAAGGGGACAGTTTCTTATGGGGACATGTTCAATTTAGCTTGGCTTAGTTTGCTATGATTGGTCTTCTTCTAACTGTCATCTGGACCACTTGGCATTCTCTTATCCCCAGTATTAGTTGTCTTCTATGAGTTATTGATCAGACTATTACTCATCTATAATCAACTGCATGCAGTGATTGAACAGCTCCTAGCTGTTTGAATGATTATCTCTGATGGTCAGAAGACAAAAAGGAGTCATTTCTTGAAGACAATCACCCTGTATACTAGATCAGCCAAGTTCAGTAACTTAGAGAACTGGCTTCTTAGCATGTGTATATTTTATGCAGTGGCACAGTATGGTGGCAAAGGCCATGACCATGAATGAGTGCTGATGTGTGATGGACTTCTTAAAGGAGTTCATCTTAAAATGGTACCTTCAATATGTGGTACATGTCAACCAGCAACAGGAGCACTGGACATTTGTGGATGTGGTTCTGAGACTGTACAATCATTTCATACAACCATTAACAATGCAGGATGCATGGAACTCATTCCATGATGCCATATACACCATTGCAGAAGGAGTGCAAAGTTTTTATGACACCCTGCTGAATCATGCTCAGGATATGGCCATGTACTTGGATGAATTTACTATTTAGGAGCACTTCCTAGAGGAAATACCCTTTGATATGTTAGTTGTGCTAATTTATGATAGCAGATTGGCTTCAGAAGTAAACACTATTAAGGAGTTCATGGCCAAAGCTAAGGCCTACAAAAATAGCATCAAGATGGCCATGCATTATTTAGAGCACAGCTTGAGGTAGAATGTAGGAAAAATTACTTCTCTGGCTGCTGTTTAGTCCATCAAAGTTAGAAACAATGTTAGACAAGCACCTCACAATGGTATGATCAAGTAGTCATGACCTCTCTAAGCAATTAACAAAGGTTGCTAGACCAGTTGTGCCATGCTCAGAAGCTAAAGCAGTGGCTCTTAAAGCAGTAGTAGTGGCCCCACTAAACTGTTCAACATGGACTAATGGATGGAGACTAAGTGTGGGCAAGAATGTGCTGATGCTAATGTGGCAAATGAAGTCACTGTGTAAGAGAGTGCAAGGAGCTAGTCTAAAAGGTAAATTTGCACTGTTCATATTGTGGCTCTGACTGACATCAATGATGAACAGGAGGCTGAGCAGGCCTCCCAGGAAGGTGAAGAGAATGAGGTCAATAAAGAATATGTTAGACTGAATGTGTACAAAAACAAGTATTATACTTGGGACAGTAATAGCAAGGCTCTATTTGCCCTTGCTGATAAGCCAGCAGAGGAGGTATTCAGGGTCAACCTGATGGACAACAATAGTGTGCAACCTGGTCTAGATGTGTGCAGTGGCTGAGGAGCTAGGTGACTCTAAAGGACATAACAACCCAGACAAGCAGGTTTTTGAGGTAAGTGCACTAGTGTGTTTTGCAAGGGCTTGTTCTGGCAGGTTCCTAAGCACTAGAACTGTACTATAGAGGGTTCAGGAGTAGAGAATGGACTTTATCAAAGGGGAAAGAGAATCTAGCAGGAAGAGGTTTTAAGATGGTGTAGTTGGCTTAAGAAAAAAGGAGTTTGGGAACACTATTCAAATGAATATATGTCAGGAGGATGGTGATGATGTGCAACCTGGTCTAGACATGTGTAGCAATTGAGGAGCTAGGCAACTCCAGAGAACACAACAACCCAGACATGCAGGTCCTTGTAGTAGGGTGCATTAGTGTGTTTTTCAAGGGCTTGTCCCAGCAGGTTTCTAGGTACTATAACTGTACTGTAGAGGACTTGGGAGTAGGGAATGGACTTTATCAAAGGGAAAAGGGAATACAGCAGGAAGAGGTTTAGTGGCTGTGTAGTCAGCTAAGGGATGAGGTGGTCAGAAACACTATTTAAATGGTTGTACATTGACAAGATGATCAGGAAGGGTATAGGGAGTATAGGGAGAAGTGATTTAAGTGTGAAGGGGAATTGATTAGCATCAAGTACTAGTATTAAAAGGGAACACTGTCAGCAGTCAACAGTACATGGGGCCCAACAGCCAACTTGGCTAGCACACTAGCAACAGAGGTTTTGCTCAATAGCAGGCATTTGGGCGGGAAGTACCCTGGACTAGGATTATGCAGGATGAGAAATGCATAGAGCAGGAAGACTTTTGACTCAGTAGAGTGGCAGCTGAGTAGTATAGGTTAAAGTGGTGGATTTTTTCATATTGTAGTCTGTAAGGGTGACCTCTGGGGGCTGTGGCTCAGTCACACAGCTGGCAGAGGGAAGTCCAAAGTATATTGAGTGTTGTACAGATGATTACCAGTCTAACTACTCACCTGGCAGAGGGAAATCCAAAGAGA
>JABAKA010000257.1:0-10335 GCA_018857285.1 Termitomyces sp. Mi166#008
GGGTAGTGAGGATTAGGGTAGGGCTGCGTGAATGCCCGATAGATAGACAAAAGAGAACAAGGGGATCTTGAGTCTGCGCGGGGATAGGATTAGTTAGTGACGCGCTTGATGTACGATCGACCAATTAGATCAGGGTCGGGAGTTTGTGATATGAGTGATGTTGTGCAAGGGAGTTCTCTACGTGTGGTGCTTAAAAGGTACCACAATAGCCCATAACCTGTTAGAACTAATGACCTATACAATAGTTGTAAGCACAATAATCTATAGGTACGATATGTTAGCGTTATAAGAGAAAGGTATAAGTTGTTACGTACCCTCAGTCTCGTATAAGTGACTGAGGGTATCGCATACAGACGTTCGTATATATATGTAAATGTATGTAAGGGTCGAGTAGTAAAGAGATAAGAGAAAGACAGTGATGGAATAAAGAGACAAAGCAAAGTGACAGTGAAAGTGTGATAGATGTCGGTGGCCAGTATTCTGGTGGCCAGGTGTTGAGTGGGGACAATGGCCGTCTGTGATCAGGGTCCGATCCTAACAAAAGTCAGATACTTTCAAGACAGGCAAGACGATACTGACAGAATGATCAAGGACGGTTTTGCATATGCTCCGACTCATAATTCTTAGAAATAATCAGGTCTGGAGCAAGCCTGTCTTCAGATTGATGAGCAGGTCCTAAGAGGCGACTAATTAATGAGCAGCTGAAGGAGGTTCGACCTGGTTCCTAGAAATAATCATGTGGGACCGAGCTGTCTTCGGACCGATGAGCACGGTCCTGCTAGTGCTCAATATGTGTACAATAACCAACGTGCAAGTGGCGTCCTCAATCAAAGAGTAAGTGGTTGATGCACTTGTTTGAAATCTGAATTTAAATATCCTAGAGATGACGCTCAAACCGATGAGGTGCATATGGCCAATGTCGCTGCACTTACACGAAATGCGGTGAACGAAAGCGGAGTTGTGGACGATATCCCAGTAGAGTGCTCAACAAAAAAAATACCAGAATTCGGACCGAGAAGCAAAGTCTTGCCAAAAAGCAAGAGTAAGCACCACATGAAAAGCCCCGACCAGTTTATGACTTTGCAAAATTTTTACTGGCAATGAAGAACTGGGGTTTCGTGTTTCTACCTCTGGACATCTAGGTGCTTCGGAGAGTATATACAACCACGTAGAAATGTATTCCTGTATGCGCAAGCAGATCAAGAGAGACGAGAAGACTGTCTTCTGCCCCTGACAAGCGCCGCCCGCCAATCGTGTCTCTTGTCGTTTTCTACCGTTGTCGCCAAACATTGTACACTGCGATCAAGTGACGTTCCGCGGCAACTGACCCAACGTCGACCCTTGCTTGCTGGCAAAAACTTATGCAAATATGCGACGAGTCCCTTTCGTATGTGTCCGGTACGCTGTATTCAGAGATGACGCGTTTTAGCTGTAGAGAGTAAGATGGGGACCGGACCGATCCGCGGAATCTTTGGAAGCGCGCCCTTGAAACGGCCGAGAAGCGTTCATTTGAGAGTACATAAATGAAAAAGTTGCTTGGCAGGGCTCGCGGTAGCCGAGCTTACCTCCTGTGTTATGTAGGATTGGCCTTGCTGGATGGCGGTGGATTGGACGTTGGACTGAAACCTGAAAAGGCGAGAAGTTGACCAAATTGGGTGGTTTTCAACTTTTAGTGACATGACTAAAATATTTCAATGTAGTGTACTCGCGATTGCCCTTACTTTGACTTACGTTAAGGGCCGAAGCTTCAAAACTTATAATACATAAACCGAGCCATAGGCAGGTGCAATTTTACCTTTGCCCACAATGCGCCTCCTGCAGGCCCTGCTCACTGCGAGTGTTCTCTTCCTCGCCGCACACGCCCACCCCGCCTCCGCTCCTTTTGTTTCTGTTCCCTTACATCCCGTCCCTAAGCGCGATGCTCCCGCTCTTCCCCCCACCGTCGTCCACCAGCAACATTCTAATCGCGCTCTACGCCGCCTAGACCACTTGACCCGTTCACCTAGTCCCGCCACCGACGACTACCTCCTCCAGAATCTCGCTCGCCGTGCTGCTGCTCTCCCGCCTCATATCCAGAAACGTTACTACCATCCTGGCCTCGATTATCTTTCTCGCCTTGCTGCGCAGTATAACCATCCGTCCGGTGGCGGCGCATCTCAGAGCTTTGCCGTTGACGGTCCTGACACTGAAGTCGGGGAAACTACTGACTCGGATGGTGTCACGCCTGCAAAGAAGCCAACGTTCAAGAACACTGTCGGGCTCGATATTCAGTGCGCATTTTCTAATTTTTGGTCAATCCTTGTCTAATGTGACGCGTAGGGCTCAGGACATTGGATGTATGTCATGCACTTATACATTGACCCCCATCTGACCGTCCTTTTTAGACCTAAGCCAAGTAAAACTCGGCACCCCCGCGCGTACCTTCCACCTCCTCATGGACTCTGGCTCAGCCGACCTCTGGACCGGCGCCGAGGATTGCCAGCCCGATGACCCCGATACGGAACAGGAAGACTGTGTAGGCCCTGTCTTTTTTCAGTCAAATCACTCCATCTAACGTTCATAAGGGTTCACACACTTTCATCGGCCCCAACTCAAGCTCCACCTTCCATGACACCACAAAGCCATGGCAGATTCAGTACGGCACCGGCGCGGTTTCCGGCACAATCGTCACCGACACCGTCTCTATCGCGGGGCTTAAGCTCACCAACCATTCCTTTGGTGTCGCACACAAAGAAAGCAACGACTTCATCCCGTGTGTCTACTTTTCCCTCGCCTAAACTTACCTCCAACCTCCTTCATAGCGACTATATCCCTTTCGACGGTCTCCTCGGGCTCGCCAAGAAAACTATCTCCCGCCAGCAAGTCCCAACACTTCTCGACGCCCTCGTGAGCGCAGGAAAACTCAAACACCCCATCATCTCATACCATATCCCGCGCCTTGCGGACGGTAAAGACAATAACCACGGCGAACTCACACTCGGTGCGCTCAATCCCGCAAAATACGACCCCAAGACGCTCGTGAGCGTCCCGAATGTCAGTCGATTTGGGTTTTGGGAGTCAAAATTGCAGGATATCATTGTGAACGGGAAGAAATTGGGATGGACGAACCGGACAGCGATTTTCGATACTGGCACGGTACGTCAACCTCGTCCCACCTTCCTTTTCTTTTTGAATACTTATGGCGCTACGTCACACCACAGACCCTCATCATCGCCCCGGCCGCCGACGTCAACGCGCTTCACTCCCAGATCCCCGGTGCGGTCTTCCACGAGGACACGAACTACTGGACTCTGCCGTGTGTCACGCCCAAGGGCGCGAAACCCCCCGTATTGGCGTTCAAGATCGGTGGACGCAAATTCCCGATCGATTCGCGCGATTTCCTCTTCTTGCCCGTTGACGATGCGCATCCGGAGGGTAATTGTACGACGGGTATTTCGGCGGGGATGCCTGGTGGGCCCAATGAGTGGTTGGTAAGTGCCTTTCTTAGTCTTGTTTTCTTTGTTTCGTCTGGCTGATGCGGTTTGGAACTGTAGATTGGTGATGTGTTCTTGAAGAATGTCTATATGAGCACCAATGAAGAGACTAATAAGATCTCTTTTGCGAACCTCAAAACGTAATCGTCCCTTCACCACCGTCATTCCGACACTCTCGTACCCTCCACCTCTCCTTCCCACTTTTTGGACTCTTGTATGCAATCACGCCACGTTTCTCACTAACAGTTATTGGGCGACCCACACGGACACGAACGCTACTCGCATATCTATCCATTTTTCTGTCCTACTCGTATTAGTATATGCACGAGCGCATATACCTACCGTTTCATTCGTAGTTTATATTTCAATTTCACATCCATACGTACATATACGTACATACTCGCATAACCCTCCATGTCTGGCACACGCACACAACACGTCTGATACACTCTGATTATCTGCAGTCACGCACGGTCGTTTCTGGACTATTTCTACTACTACTTCACCTCGCCAGTGGCTCATCCGATCAAATTTTAAATTGCAGTATGCGCGTGTCTTCTCGTCTTCTGGCGTGATCCTCGTGAATTTTACTCGGATTCGATTCTTCGTCAGTTCATGGAACCGTTCAAGTTTGTTTGAAGGCATCGCGCACCAGTGGAAGGACTATTGCATCATTCGGTCTCCGTTGCCAGCGCCGCTACGTGGCTAAGCTAGATGACCTCATTGAGCATACGGCCCTACGCAAGCGGTCTTCCTTTTTTGTGGAACCGAGGTACGATTGATATAACATCTAGGAGAAAGCTGGCCGAGCTTTGGTAAACTTGGTTTCCGATCGTCTTGAATGCTTTCAAAGAAAATGCTTGATGTTACAACAATATAAGTACTTCGACAACTGTACTGATACAAATACAAAGTTCTTTCTGTTCTCTCAACAGTGTACCTATCACACCTAACGCAGCGGGACGGCCCTCCTATGGAGTGAAGCTGTGACTTCCGGCTTGATACTAGCCAGCATGTCAGCAGTAGTCTTCGTCGGTTTCCAGCCAATGGCACGAGAACGATTTGCTCGACAGCGAGAGTTGGTACCAAGATATGCGGAGCCCTAGAAGTTTAACGTGAGCTAATACATCTGCAGAAGGCTCGTGCGGCTGGCATACACCGAAATATTTGTCGATCTCTTCCTTGCTAAAGGTAGTCGGTTCAGGACTCTTGCCTTTGCCCATTTCAACAAGAACTTCGGAGATGGTCTTGCCAATTTGATAGAGGGTATATTCGTCATTTTCGCCAAAGTAGAATCCCTCACGACCATGGCCTGTTGCCGGGTTATTCTTAATGGAGTCATAGAGAACGATGTACAAATCGACCACTAGCGGAAGATTGATCATGAGCAAGGGCGAAATAGAAAACCGGACATTCGTACCATCATCGATGTGAACGTTAGGCCATATGTTCTTGCCTTGACCGACCATTCCGCCCTGACCACGAGCCAGCGATGCGTCAATCAAAGCAGGGATCTGAATAGAGTGAGGGTTTTGAATCCCAAGATCCACAAGTTTATTCGAGACAAGACCGTAGATCGTAGATGGAAGAATAATGTAAGTCTTCACATAGCCTATCACAATCATTGGTTTCGTTACAATCTTTATAACGAATGCACATACCCTCCTTGTCTGCTTTGACAATTGCCAAATCAACAATACGATGGGGTTGAGATGGAGCCAAAGTTTCAATTTGATCAGGATTTGTATCGTCATAGATGGTTTCACCCGCAAAAGCACCGGCGGCATCGTCAATAAGAACGCCTGCGCAACGATTCGTCAACAATCTTTGGACAAGTCCAAAGGGAGATATCTATACCAGTCCCTGACTACACCACGTAGCATCAAAATCTTGAATTTTGAGAGGAAAATGTGGAAGAAGGATCACTCACAGTATGAATCAGGATAGGTACGTTGCCCGTGGCCTTGAAACGATTCTCGAGTCCTTTCAGAAAAGCCTGAGCAGCCGGTAAATAATCACAATCCGCCTACAATCTTCATGTAAAACTGAGTTTTCGTTCAAGCTAAGATGTTGAACTGACAATAGACAGGACAACATCAGCCTCAGATGCGAGCTTTTCCACCAAGGCCACATCTGTATGCGAACCGACAACAGCGTTGACGCCCAGTTGCTGGAACTTCTCAGCCTTTTCAGCAGACCGTACAAGGGCAGTGAAATTCAGGGAAGCTGCATCCGGACGATTCAGAAAACGATTCAGAACCGAGCCACCGATGTAACCTACACAGCCACGAGTCAGTTATGCTAGGTTAGTTGGTCACCGGTGGGTTCACATACCAGTAGCTCCCAGGATGAAGATATTAGTCTTGGTCGGTGACATTATCTCAATGGGATGAGGTTCTTCGTGGATTGAATAACCTTCTTTATAAGCCACTACTTCGTGATGACGAATCGTCGAAACATATGACCACTGATTAATGGTCATGACCCGGCGAGGTCCACGCATGAAACCGGGCCCGTGCCAGATCCCACCGCAAACGGAAAACAGTTACTGAGCGAGCATTCAGACTATACTTCTCTATTAGACATCTTCCCTCTCGATAAGCTATGATTTCGTGATAACGAATCGTCGGAAAAGTTTACTAGATTCTGCCGTAGGACAGTTGTAAGCAAAGATATGAGCGAGCATTCAGATTGTCATTACAAGTTACAATACTTCATTTCACTTACATTACCTCCAAGTACTTTTAGGTTAAAGCTTACCAACTCTTATGACCGATCAACCTCCCCAGCACCGATCCCAATACCAAAGCCCCACCCACGACAAGCACAAGTGTCGACGAAGTCCCGACGTTCAGGTCGATCCATGGCCGGTTGTCGGTGGTGTAGTGGCGCGCGAATAGATCGTTTTGAATCCACAAGAGCTTTCGGGATGCAATGAGTGAGCAAAGGAAGGAAGAGTGGAGGAGAGAGGTATACCTTGTTCACAGCCCGTATGACTGCGGTTTTAGTGCTGAGATCGAGGTCGGGATGGGTGGCGACGGCGTTGACGAGGATGTCCTCGACGTATCCTAACAATATCCCGCAGTGGATATATTCGACACGGAGGCCAGGTTTTTTCTCCCTAGTGTGAACATACTACAGTCAGCATCGTGCCGCAAACACAATGACCAGGAAGAGAAACGTACCGATGCTTAAATCCCGCCACTCCCGTATGCATCAACCCCACTTTATTTAAATACTCCCACGTACTCTCCTTCTCATAATCCATCGTAACAAGCTTCTTACAATATTCTGCCAAAAAATCCTTCCTGAACCTAATTTGAGGATGATCCATGCTCAGATCCTCTAACCGCGCAGGCGCAACACCTGTGTAGCCCGTCTGCCGCGGGACGAACGCCTTCGCAGTGATGTCAAAGCCCAAGAGCTTTTCGTAAACGGTGTCGACGACGGTGGGTACGAGAGGGCCAACGACAGGTGCGGCAGCGTGGAGGGCATCAACGTCAGCTTTGGTGAAACCAATGAAGTCACGTAGGTAGGCAATCCGCGTGGGGAGGTGGTCGAGCGAGACGGGGTCGATATGCTGCATTCCCTAAGAGTCCGTCAGACGATAGCGGATGTTCAGGGAGATTGCGTACCGCAGTTCTTCACATTTTGTATGGTCATTGAAATTTGACTTTGGGCGGCCAGATTGGTCCCGACCGGCGATCTTTTTGATATTTGATAGCGTTTGTTTTTTGTTCAGGGCATCACTAGCCTCATTGAACTGAGAGCGCATGCATAGGAGAGACGCTGAGGCTAAGTATGGCCTATTACGATTCTCGATTGCGTCTAGAACTCAGGGCTGTCACTCTCCGTCCTTGCCCTCGATGGAGACCCTAACAAACGATCTCCGTCCCGAAATCGTCCGAAGGTGTCGGATAGATGAAATAATGGAAGAATTAGACACTGAGACAATCATGTTAAGACCGTCATCGAATTATAGAGCATCATTGCATTCAGTCCTGGAGGACGGCCAGTCCGTTCGAATATGTAGACGCACGACGAGACCTTGAGTAAATAAAGTTTGTCGACGTAGTAAGTACTAGGCCTCAGGAACCATGATAGATCCGGCTTGTTGTGATCATCGATCAATGATCGACCCTTGATTTCTGTTGTACATAGCGACGCGTGCAACCGTAACCCATCAGTATTGAACGTTTGAATCCTGGCTCAAAATATTTGTTTACACTCACATAACGCGCAACGGGGGCCTGCGCAGCTACCAATAATTTTTCAAAAGTTCCTGCAGAAAAATGCGAGTTAATTTACCAAAAATCATTTTTTGACACCGCGGGGTCCAGGAAATCGACTGATTTTGAAGAACGCATAACTCTGAGTGGCAGCCTGAAGTGATAAGTACTCTTTTGTTCACATGAGCTAAAATGTTCCTTTACGAGCTTGATGTAATTCGTGGAATTGCTCAAGTGATAGAAGTCACGGAAATGCACTTTGTAACTGGATGGTGCAAAACGGCAAGTCGTGTCAAGATAGAAATGTAATGCGCCAAGGAAAGACAGAACCTCTGACTTGATGCTAGCGAAGGGATCCGCAGATGTCTTGGTAGGTTTCCAGCCAATCACTCATGTGCGAGCGATTGTCTTTGTAGCGAAAATTTGCCCCCAAGTCGTCAGTACCCTGCATTGGAAATGAGATAACTTATCTGTGGTCAGTAGTATAGAAATGTCATGCACGCCGAAATGCTCACCATTTTCCTCCTTTGTGAAAGAGGTAGGCTCGATGTGCGCCCTTTCCCAATTCAACGAGAACCTTAGGTTAAGGTCATAAAAGTATGTTCCCCATCGTCAACGAAATAGATCCCCTCACGGCCATGGTCAATGTTCGAACACACGCGAATAGCGTCATACAGTACAAGATATAGGCTAGCAGCTAAATCAATGTTCGGTATATAGAAAACTCGCCTGGATGATAGAACGTACTATCGTCAATATGAACATTTGATCAGATGTTCTCCCCTTCTCCGACCATGCCACCGTGACCACTATCCAACGAAACATTAAAGTATGGGAGCATGGAATTTTTATTCTGAAGCCCAAGATTAAGAAATTTTCCTGTCTGCCGTTCTATAAATGTCGAAGAATGATGTATATCTTAGCAAAACCTGGAAGGTGTGCAAATCTACATCCCTTTCTTTCCCAGAGAAGTCAGCTGAATAGGTATCCTTTTTATCGGTGTCGATAATATATCATTTCTACGATGGATCTGCATCGGAGCAAGAGTTTCTGTTTGATCGGGGTCCTCATCATGGTAAGTGGTTTCATATGCGTACATTCAGAGAAAACGGCTGTGTTTCTCCTCTTCAGCGAGAAAGAGAAAAAATTGGCTATTCTACCTGTTCCAGGCTACCCAGATTACAGATAAGTCAGAAAGGTAAATTCTAACTCGGATAAAGAAACTTACTGTATGAATGTAGGAAGGAATGGTCCCAGTTGTTTTATGTCTCTGTTCCAGCTCCTTCAAGAGCGCCCTAACGGCATACAAATCAGCTTCATCTGCCTGAGAAACGGGACAAGGAGTTAATAAAGTACGTTATCCAGTTTGAACACACTACCTACTATGGTATGACGATATCTGTGGAAAGGGCAGGGCACCGAAAAATGTACGTGGAGTCCTTATGATATAAGGACTCCACATATATCAGACTCCACAAAAACTCGTTCGTAAATTCGTCTTGGGTAAGGCAAGCCTCGAACAGGGCTGCCTGTTCAAATGCGGCTGGTTTCTCGAATGGTAGCAGTATGAGGAAAGGCTCTGGTCTGGGATATATCCGGCGTCTCGAAATTTGCATGAGTGGATGTTGAAGTAGACGGAGGAATGTGCTTTTGCTGTAGATTAAGGGCGTCAATTGAGATGTCGGGGTAAATTTTGGACAAGTGCAGGCGAGCTCTGAGATGTCCGAGTGGATATTTGCTATATTGCGTCATGATTCAACACGAGGCCCATTATCGATAACTCGGGACGGTTGTCACTGTCGACTTCTCCAGGCATCAAGATAGACGAGTTTTGTGTCGAAGGAAATTAATGCTCGCTCCACCGGCGGTGGTCGACCAGGACTTCCATGTTCTCAATGAACATTGAACACGATCAGTATGCGATGCCGGAAGACCAACTGCCTGCATTGTTAATGTTCGGGCCCGAAGACCTCGAGAAATCATTTATTGGATCAAGCAAAGGGTCACCATGAGTAAATCTAACGAGAGTTTGCACAATGCATGGTAATGAAGCTGACTTTCAAGGACAATTTAAACGTTGAAATCGACACGAGCGGAGCACTTAAATCCGTTGGAGTTTCACGGCATACTTACAGGCAACCGTCAAGTGGAGTTGAACTAAAACGGATATCGGACTGCAGTGGTCCGTGTCTGCCGCTGCTGTCGGAGAATGCCGATCAAGCGGCCACGTGCAATTGCAAAACTTGAAGTCCGCCCGGTTACCAACGACTTGCCTGCCCCTCCTTTCCTTTCGCCTCGGTTCGGTGGCTCTCGGCTCCCCAGTTCACTTGTCGTCCCATATATATATTCTCCTGAACTGGCGCCTCTGACACCTAATTCCAACTAATCATGGCCACTCCCCATGTCATTGCATCCTCTTCGCACCCATCACAGTCTGCGACCTCTAATGGCATTGTTGGAAATCATTTTAGAGTTGGGAAAAAGATTGGAGAGGGTTCTTTTGGTGTCGTCTTCGAGGGTACGTATGCTTCGTCCCACTCCCCCCCCCCCCCCCCCCCCCCCCCCCCCCCCCCCCGCCCCCCCCGCCCGCCCCCTCCCCCCGCCCGGGGGGGGTGGGGCGGGGCGGCGCGGGG
>JABAKA010000258.1:0-10291 GCA_018857285.1 Termitomyces sp. Mi166#008
AGGAAGGGAGAGGGCAGTTGTTTGCTCTTCTGGTGTGTTGGCATCGTGGAGGGTAAAGGACGGCGATGAGGAGGAGGAGACGGGGTTTGGGGGCATGTTCGGCGGCATGGGGATGAACGAAACATTTTTAACGTTTTGTTCATCGTTGTAGAGGAAGGGAGAGGGCAGTTGTTCGCTCTTCTGGTGTGTTGGCATCGTGGAGGGTCGAGGACGGTGACAAGGAGGAAGAGGGATCGTGGCGGGGGTTTCAAGGCTGTGGGAACCAAACAAAACGTTAAAAACGTTTTGTTCATTGTTGTAGAGGAAGGGAGAGGGCAGTTGGTCGCTCTTCCAGTGTATTGGCATTGTGGAGGGTCGAGGATGGAGGTGGGGTGGAGGAGGGGCTCATGGCGGAGATTTCAAGGCAATAGGAACCGAACAAAACGTTAAAAACTTAAAAAACGCTCCGTTCATTGTCTAGAAGGCTGGGAGAGGGCAGTTGGGCGCTCTCCTGACCAGTTGGTGTTGTGGAGGGTCAAGAACGGCAACAAGGAGGAGGAGATGGGGTTCAGGGGCATGTTTGACGGCGTGGGGATGAACAGAGCATTAAAAAATGCTCTATTCGTTGTCTAGAAGGCTGGGAGAGGGCAGTTGGGCGCTCTCCCGACTAGTTGGCATTGTGGAGGGTCATCGTGGAGGGTCCAGAATGGGAGTTTGGGCAATTACTTGCGGATTGGAGGCTTTCACGTGGTATTCCCATCTATTTCATTCCACCATCATAAATCAGTCAAACAACAATTCCGAGCCCACCAACGATGACTCTGCCTTTCGAACCTAGTTAGTCTTGAGATCTTTCTCTTGTTCGTTGAGTTTCTGATCGGTTTGCAGCACAACTTGAGGCAACCGTTTCGATTGTGGACAAAATTGTCAGCACCAGGATTGATGCCAAGACCAGGGTGAAGAGCGTAGAGATTGAAGGAAATCTGGCTGTTCAAGCATGTGCGAATCAACGGCCAAGGATTAATATGAGTGCTGCTATGAGAAGCAGCTATACTGGCAATGGAGTTAACGTCAACGTCAGTGTGGATGTCAGTCTTGATGTCACCTCAACGGGGTCAATGGGTTCACGCTTTGAGCTTTGCCTGTACAACGTTCTTATACCCGTTCAGCCGTTTCAGAAAAATTGAAATTCTCGCTCAATTCTCTGTCTTAGATGTTGAAATTCGTCCGAACGCCCTGACTTCATATATATACCCACCATTTTCATTATTGTACATACCCGGCCCCATTTAGCGTATCCTGATGATTTTTTGTCAACCTGATGTGCGAGTCAATAAGCGTGTGCTCGTTGTGCGTTGAGTGCCACGCTCATTGACGCGATAGGTATTTCTAAATGGTGTTTCCCGAGAAACACTTGAGTATTTCCTAATTAGTATTTCTGAAGAAACATTTCAAATATTTCAAATATTCTCCAAAGTGCTTCTCTCATTGTACATATCCCTATCAATCCGAATGTACGATTTCCATGCCAATTGATAATGATCTTATACATTGTCCCGTGAGCACGTAGCGTCAAAGTTTGACATGGGGATCTTAAGAATTTTTCCACTATAAATTCTATGCCTAAATGTGAATGAATTTGATAAAATATTCTCGATCTGTAAGGTACGTTTATCCCGTCTGATTTACCAGAGAAGCACTGGCTCAGTAAATTCAGGCGATCTGTATTCCTTATAAATTCTGTTGTTTATTCGTTGAGGTTATAGGAAATATATTGAATATATCTTTTGGTTTATTTCCTGTTTTCTTCAAGTCTCAGTGGACTTTAGGTCATGTGATGGATTTCAAACTCCGCCACCACCCCTCAATTTAGCTCACCTGCGAAAATTGTGGACCTACAAGCCAACAATCGATTCCTGCTTGAACACACACTCTCATGTCATAATGTCATTTTGCTGGTAGGTGGCTTACCCTTCCACTTTTTGAGCTCGACTGATCTTCTTACAACAGCCGTTGGAGACGCTGAGGCTGACTTTGACGTTGGGGGATGTGTTGTATTGTTAGAATTAGTACAGTACTTGCTCGACTGATCTACAACAGCCGTTGGAGACGTTGAGGCTGACTTTGATGTTGGGGGATGCATTGCATTGTTAGAATTAGTGCAGTACTTGTTCGATAGCGAAAAACACATGTTGCTTCTTCCAGATGTGCACCAAATATTGCTGAAACATCCGCAGAGGAAACTGATTCGTCGTCGTTTAGAGCTGGTTGATGCCGCACCACAGTATCTCAGGCGATGATAATTTTTAATTAATGCCAAAAACCATGAAGACCTGGTAGAATTTTTATGGGTAAGTCTTCACTGGCACCTGCTTTCTGTACGGCACGACACTTAGGTCTTTGTTTCACTCATTTACCTCCACAAGGTTCAACGATCTTTATTCAATGAGTCAAAAAGGCCGATTGTCGATACCTCATAACCAAAGGGAACAAAAAGCCTTTCACATCCAACACATACATTTACGTTAGTCTCAGACATAGCCGCCATACTAACCAGCCTTTTCAGACTCAATTAAATCTCATCGATATCGCTCATCGTTATTGGACCAATCAGGCCTCGTTTCTCGTTCGAACCTGACAGCGTCCGGGGACGCGCAGCCAAGACTTGATCACAGCGCCCGATATGTAATTTGCCTTATTATCTTTTTGGCAATTGCGAGATCACCAGCAGCCTGATCATAATCATCAGGATGATCTGTCTACATGTATAGCGCTCGCTAGTCCGTATCTAACAACCTCGTGGTGGCTTTCTGTATTTTCTAGAAGTTCAATACGTGAGCAACCCTCACCTAGCAAGCAGGCCTGCAAGGACATGGAAATTTTACAAACATCCCAAGTAAGCTGTTTCTTTGTTTGACTTGGCGAGACTTTGATATGAATATCACACTCTAGCCTCCGGTACTGAGACAAAATCCAACAATTAAAAGTGTTCAATTTGTGCAAGGATGTGGAAATTTGATCATCTCTCGGTATGCGAGACGCTGGCTCAAGTTATTCCCGATGAGTCTTAAACCGGTGGTACATGCAGCGCTTCACATGGGTGATATGATGCAATAGTTTGAACCTGTCCATGCATCAATTTCTTTCATCAAGTGAACACAAATGGGAAAACTGGTAAGTGATGAACCTTCTAACTTTGGCTAGAATATCTTACCTTTACTTCAGGAGAACTAGAGGCGACGTTGATGAAGACATCCATGCGTGCAGTTAATCTTAGAGCTCTATTAACAGATGATTCAAATTTGAGCGGAACTGTTCCCAATCTGATTACAAGCATGGAGGCGATTGAGCGGGAAGATGCTCGGGGGTCTCATCTAGCATACCTCTTGGACCCAACTCTACCTGATTTTGTCATCGATTCAAACGCCCTTCCCATCGAACTTTCGGACGATCATCTTCGACAAATACTTGACATCGTTTTCACCTTTCCTGATCTCGTTCAACCACTTTGTCTCCCCAGGCAAGCTTCTTCCATCAATATCCAGCAGGGGTGTCACCCATGGAACGTCTACTTCCCCGACTTATATATATATGAACAGCAATATTCTGTTTTATGCCTCCAGAAACTATGCGACTTTGGTGGCGGCGACAGTCTGCGAAATATTTCAGCATGTATACGTTGCAGGTGACGAGTCTACTCATGCTGAGTTCTATTTCATCGTCCAAGAACTTGTACCTGTGGATTCATCATCAGACCCTTACCAAGAATTTGGGTTTGCCGCTGGGTTTCTGTGTAACAGGGCGCTCGCGCCCCATCACCCATGTCATTCACATTTCGCATGTGGCCTCGCATTTCGCACTTACCCCAATTGATGATGGCCCCTACATGCCAGTAGATCGAGTAAGGTGCCGTGCACGCAAATCTCAGTCAGTTTCACTTAATCATTCACTTCCTAGCTCATGCCTTCTTATTCTATGGATGACGGCTCCGGTCGTCCAGATGAAGATGTCAAGGAGTTAACTGAGCGTGCAATCAATTTGTAAAACACTTAGTGTATACCCTTACCAAACCCTCAGTGTGAATAATATATAGTTGTTTTTACCCATCTTGTAGTCACCAATATCTTCAGTACATCTGAAAAATTCGTTTCGCAACTGCTGAGAGTCTACAGCAACTTGAGAGACATGACGTCTTCATGTTTGGTGTGTATCATTGATACTATCAACAAAATGCAAGCTAATGTATATCATTATTTATAGGATTTATGACATTCTGTCATCGGGCCCCCAAGCCTGATGATGGAATGTCAAAGCTGTGTGGCATAGTCTTGAGGACCACGCTATATGTAAGGCCGTCCAACAACCCATCCAAAATGCGTAAGTGTGGCATCTGATAATTTAAGAGTTCTTTTGACGATTATTCATCATTTAGTAGTTTGTTGTGACAATTTGGTGCCATGGAAAGCCTCTGGAGTGGCATTCTACCAAGAAATTACTTAATGATGCGTCAAAACGTGTCGACGGGGCTACTGAAGAGCACGTAAGTGTGGGGTCTGACAGGGCTCATTTGACAATTTGTCTTCATTTGGTAGTTCGTCATGACAATTTGGTGCCACGGGAAACCTCTGGGGGGTATTTTGCCAAGATATCACTTAACAACGCGTCAAACATGTTAAAACACGTCGACGGAGCCCCCAGAGAGTGCGTAAGTATATGCCTGACGATACTTCCTCATGTGGTAGTTCGCCACGTTGGGTCGATGCTGTGGGAGTGCCATGGGAAGCCCTCAGGAGGCATTCGGTCCCAGAACTGCTCATTTATACGTTAAAACGTGTTGTCATGACCTCTGGGGGGCGCGTGATTAGATGTTTAACGATTTGGACCCATGTGGCGATTCGTCACCTCCCATCGCCGCCGCAGGAAGCCGTTTGGGTGCAAAATCATTCAACGACGCGTCAAAACGCATTGGTTGACTCCCAGAGGGCGTTTGAGTACTCTTTAGACGATTGTCCATCGAATGTTGTTCATTGAGAATGAGTATGTAGCAGCTTTTCATGGTGTGTCTTTTTCTGGAAGCTTAAATCCTTGCCACATCACTCATCATCACCAAGGCCCTACCTTCTGCCCCCTGTTTTCACCTCATGTTTACTGGACTTTCACCATCTGGACTGACTCTTTGGAGGCCAGTGAGGTCTCTGAAGCTTGAAAAAGTGGATAAAACCACTGCCTTCCATCAGGATGTGGATGATGCCTTTTTGAGGCTTTTTCAGTTGTATTCCCCCCAGGTCCAACTGAGTAGTGCAACAGACCTGGTCCTGAAGTAAGTACGTTCTTTTTGCTACTCACCTTTGCTCATTCTGTACTCATAGACACTCCTTTGATCCATCCACAACTGCCATTGACCCCCCCCCAGAAACAGCCATGTCACCATCCATGGGTATGACTATACCAGGTGGATGGTCATCGCCTTCCACCTTCACAATGTCTCTGAAGACAAAATTTGGCTGTACAAGGTCAACGAAAATCTCCGTAGGCGCACTCAGAGCCAACGGAAGACGTCCATTGCTACTACTACAACCGTCGTATACCCCGGCAAACTTATGCATAAAAATTTCAACTACACCACCTTAAACTTCGAAACAGTGAGTAATTGTCTCATCGAAACCGAGTAATGCTGAAAAATCAGTAGTTCAGCATCGATCCAACACGCATCACCTGAATTTGCACCCACGACGACGCGCATTCGCTTATATCCTTGTAATATACACTACGCCATCTTGTAGCCATGTATATCTTAGTCTCTATCCTTATGTACATAGTATGATGTCATACATTCCTTGGCTATATGCCGAAGTTATTCTCAATATGATCACAATTGATCCGTCCCTAGAATACTGCCGATTTTGGTGATATATTCCGTTGATAGTTTTTACAATAATATCTTGTAGTTAAACAACCTGTCCGTACCGTGCAACATAGGCGCCAGGTGCCTCGGTACCATTCCATATATATATCCAATGATTACAAACCATCGCTTGGGCATTGATTACATAACTATCATGCAAGATTAACACGGCCAGAAGGAGTGGTGTTCTTGAGCAAATTTAACGAAGGATGGATAGAAAAAAAAGGAATATATACAAGCCAAACTTTTCACACGCCCACGGTCAGTTCATCTATGCTTCTGCTGGTCGTTTAATAATGCACCATCTCTTCACTCTGCAGCATATTCGTACTATCCTCCTGCCTCTGCCCTCTTGACTGCAGGCCCCGAGTATTCTCCGAACTCACAGGAACTCAGTCGACTCTCATACTACGTGTCTGCCCATCCCTCTTCATCACCACAATACTAGACATGATGACTACTTAGGTCTAATAATCCTTCCAAACTCGCTAACGTTGGATCTGAAATTGAGAGAGAGTGAGGTATGAGGCGCGGAAAGCTCGTGCTGGTAACATTTGAACCAGAGCATATGCATAGCTTCTATCTCGTTTTCCTTCGTGATTTGATCTGTGTACAGCTCCCTTTTGATATCACTTTCTCGCCTGTTCGTCTCCAGCCAGTTCATACACGGCCAGTCAATGTCAAGGATACAAAGCACATTCTTGAAAGCTTCATCGACGACTTTCAGGAATGTAGCTCAGCAGCCCAAGGAGGAAGTACAGCTGTGACTGTTCAACTACAAAAGCTGCAAGATGCATTTCACGAGGAACTGAAGATGAAGAACTAAGTAGGGCGTCATATTTCATTTCTTTTGTCCTTGAAACGTTAAAGATCGCATATAAAATCAGGTGCGAGATAAATGTTAAGAGCAACCCCACCCCTTCGCAACGAAACAATTTTGGATCTGTCTTCATTGCTTGACAATCCACCAGCTGACCTCCCCCACATATTTTGGACCGCCGATAAATTTATACTTGTCCATCGTACCGTGTATGACATGTCGTGTCATTGCTGTCACCAGTCTCAGGTTATTGTGACACAATAATAAGAGGGAAGGATGGAGTTAGACCACGGATCCTTCCGGCTTTTTTCTGTCCTGTTTTTGTCTTGGAAAGTGGCTCGTGTCGTGCGTCAATACAGCGCCGAATCTCAAAAATTTTACTTCTGGCTTGTGCTCTAGCATTTTTCCAAGATTGAAATCAATTGCATGTCAACGCTCACAAAGAAGCTGTGGTCTATAATTAGGACTAATGGCTTCTGCCCTATTTTCAGCGCCCATCATCTCAATCAATATATAGTGTCATCCTTTTCCTTCTCGATTAATTATACGTACTTGTCGCTATTGCTGCCTTGTTCTTTCTTCACACCTGCAATGGAAAACGTCGTAGGTGGGTCATCTGCTGATGTCCAAAACATTACACAGGAGTCCCACTGTGACCTGATCATTGATGAAGTGCTGGATCCTTCCTTGCCTGTTATTCTCTAATCTATTGACAACGCCAGCAGAAAACTTTGAACGGAGAGACATCTGGCCAGATGGTATACAGATATGACTGTTCAGGAGTACATCTGACACTCTACGGTACAGGAGATAGTGACTGAGGATAACCATGCGCCTATCCTAGCCCCAGTTCATGAAAAAAACTCTGACTCGTGCAGTGTGAGCACATCCTTCTTAACCATTCCCTTCTGTAGACCGTAATCTCATAAATTCACAGGTCTCCACATTTTGTGCTCAGACAGTTTGTTTTGTTTCTCCAGATCCATGCAATAACACATTCCCGCTGTCGGATTCTGAGCTTCCCAATACTTTTGACATTACTTCAAATTCAGCTGATGTGTCCCTCCAAGACCAACATAGAAGTTGTTGCTCGTCAAGAACAAAAGAAGGTGCATGGATATATCCCAGTCGATGTAACTGTGGTGTTAATGACTATAAGACCAACATAGAAGTTGTTGCTCGTCAAGAACAAAAGAAGGTGCATGGATATATCCCAGTTGACGTAACCGTGGTGTTAATGACTATATCTCTTCAGGTCGAATTCACATCTGAAGAAATTGAATTAGCACTGGACTGGGATTTCAGTGATCTGAAGTTGGAAGGATCAATGGTAATTTTCGACCCCTTCCTTATATTTGACTTTTTGACTTTCATATTCCTCAGATGGCAGACCATTTTTCTCACCTTGACTCCACCGTTACGAACATACTCACGTGCCCTACCCTGGTTCTTTCTGCAAGATCAACCAAGGTTGCTTGAATCCAAACAGATAATTGCCAACCCTGAGCACCCAGATACCAAGGTGTTTATGATTCTGATTCTTTTTTGTGGATGTTTGATGGGTTTGCACACAGATTGACGTACATCCAGCTACCCAGTTGGTTCACATGCAAGAGTCGAATGAGAGTGATGCATCTCTGGTTTCCCGTATATCAGAAGACCTTCCGCTTCTAGTCGCAACATATGCTGACGCAACAAATGTTCCCAGCTACCCAGTTGGTTCACGTGCAAGAGTCGAATGAGAGTGATGCATCTCTGGTTTCCCATATATCAGAGGACCTTCCGCTTCTAGTCGCAACATATGCTGATGCAACAAATGTTCATATCACTCTGATGTTTGATTCTGAACGTTTTTGACATCACAACACAGCTTGCTAAGCAATATCCGGAACTCGAAAGAAATCCTTGCACATCTTCTTCCAAGTCAAGTTTCTAGCTCAAACATGGACCGACCACTTTCATCAAGTCTGCATCATCCCGATAGACCACATTGGGCCGCAGCGCCACTTGAAATTGCGAATACACAGCCTATCTCAGGAACATCCAGCAACGATGGACCCGCTGCTTCCAAGAAGTCCATCAAGGCGCGCCGCCACCGTATCAGAAACAAAGACGGTGCAGCGAACAACTCGTCCTGGGGCGCTCGTCGAGATAGTCTCTCTTTCTTAGATTTGAGAGAGAAACGTCACAAACTTCCACCACAGCACAAGGGGAATCGCAAATACAATCGGCCTACTTCTGAGATTTCTCTTATCGAACAATTGTCAAAAGCATGGACCAATGACATTGGAAGTGAGAATGACGACACAGACACCTCGACGTCCCATTCCCAAGATTGGGATGGTAGATCCTTAGCAGCCGATAACACTGATACCTCGTCAAATATTTCTTCTTTCAGCCGTTCTGACACTGGTGCACATCACAAAATATCTCATGATTGGGGATCAACCAGCGCTAAACCGTGGAACGACATCCCAAATGCCACAAATGATGATACATATCAGCAGGCACCATTCAAGTCAGGATTGGACCAACTGGGGCAGAACGCCATCTTGATAATCGAACCCATCCCAGAACAACACACAACATTTCACCGGGTTCACAAGCAACAGGTCTCTGATCTCAATATGGCTACCTTAAGGCACTTGGGCAAAGGGAAAACCAGGGAACTTCGTCGAGCTCTAATTGGGGCGTTGAGACATCAGGTATCTACGTCTGATCAGGAAAACCAGGGAACTTCACCCAGTTCTAATTGGGGCGTTGAGACATCAGGTATCTGTAGACGCTGTCTGAGCCTTTCACTTACTGACATCGTGCAATAGAAAACCCCGACAGCACCCAGGATAAGAGGTTCCAGAGATTGAATTGTTCGGTTCTCGACAATATTGAGTCCCAAAGAGATCTAGAGAAGTCCGCTGAAGAAGCCTTGATGCCTAAATTGCGCTCTGACGCATACCCTTTCCATGATATTCAACTTCAAACAATCAACAGTTCACAGATCGCTGCTGCCACTCCATACTGCTACTCTTACGACTCTACAGAGTGTCGTCGGGACATAGCTCTTCTTTCTCCATATCTCATAGCATGTGTGGATGTGACGATGGAAGCACTTCCAACAGATTCAGAGGTTGTTGTGAAAGCGAAAGCAGCCAGTGTCATATGTCTCCAATAGTGATGATCTTCCCGAACCGTAGATTTTTGAAATGATCCACCGCGTTACCATCATTCGAGACAACTGGCTTGGATCAGGAAGGACCTCTCCGTAGATTTTTGGCCCAGTGGACATCCGACAAACTCTGAGTGGTTTGTTCTAATTTATCAATAGTCGGTCGAGTGGTCATCTTCATTTGACAAACAGACTCCGTGGTGATGGTCTTGCTCCCCTTCTCAAGATTTCCCCAGCCCTCATGCCGTAACAACATGTCAAACCCGGCACTGGTGCGGCCAGCTTCCATATCAACTCTTGACCATGCTCCCTCGACAACAGGGGGGGGGGGTAAGCTCACACGGCGATGGGGGGGGGGGGGGGAAGCCCACACAAACGCGTTCCAAGACCACGAACTCCAAAGCGGCCACCCCCCTGGGGG
>JABAKA010000259.1:0-10223 GCA_018857285.1 Termitomyces sp. Mi166#008
ACAATGTCTGGCAATTTCTGGAGTTTGATCATTTTTGGAGATTTGCCCCTTTAGGCCTTCCCTGTGGCTGGCTGTGGCTTTTGTGTATTGTACAGTTCCTTCCCATGCATCAGAAGCCTCTAAAGCATCACTCCTGGCATAGGGGATCCTCATACTTGTTCTCTTTGGATTTCCCTCTGCCAGGTGAGTAGTTAGACTGGTAATCATCTTTACAACACTCAATATACTTTAGATTTCCCTCTACCAGCTGTGTGACTGAGCCACAGCCCCCAGAGGTCACCCTTACAATTGGGGAACACAATAATGCTGAGGTACTCAACTTCCTTGGTGTGGAAGGAGCATTTCTCTGGTTTGACATGCAGGTTATGTCACTGGAGATGCTCTAGTACTGGTTGTACATGTCCCTGATGTTCCTCAAAAGAATTGGAGTAGATCAGGATATCATCCAGGTACACAATGCCAAAGACATTGTTTATGTTGTGGAAGATGTTGTTCATGAAATGGGAGTTGGTCATTCTGAAAGGCATCACAAGGTATTCAAAGAGTCCATAATGAGTGTGAATGCTGTCTTTCATTCATGACCTGTGGCAATGCAAACATTATTGTACCCTGACCAAAGATCAATCTTCATATAGACCTTTGTGCTCCAAAGGTGATCAACTAGATTCCCATGAGTGGCAGGGAGTACCAGTTCTTCTGAGTGACCTGGTTAAGGCCCCAGTAGTTGATGCAAAGCTGCAGCAAACCATCCTTCTTTTTGGCAAAGAGAATGGGCACACTGGCAGAGGAGTAATTGAGTGCATGTAGTTTGACTTCTGACATGTTATAGATTTTTCCAAAGGGTGGTGATGTGCCTTTCTCTAGGTCAATCTTATGGTCATTTGAGGGGGTAGTTCTTTAGCGCTGCCTTTGGGGAATATGTCAGCATACTTATGGTACTCAAGAGGAACAGCTTTGTGGAGGATCTGGTCTTCCAATTTTGTCTCAGAGGCAGGTACATTGGCATCAGCCCATAAGTGCTCTTCAGGTAGGGAGGGTGAGACATGGAGCTGGTAGGCTTGTGCACCCTCCCATATGATCCAAGCAAAGGGGGCTGTGCTGATGATTCTAATATCAAGACTGTTGGGGAGCTCAGGTGGGAGTGGATCCTGAGCATCCTTGGTAGACGTTGATCTGATTGTGGGGGATGGGGATTGTAGTCGGTGGAGGCCTTTGTACCTGTTCCAAGAACTGTTGGGTGGAAAGGAGTGAGGGGGAAGGAAAAAGCAAGAGCAAGGTGGGGATGCAATATTTGGTTCAGAGGAGGTCAGAGATGGTGTAGGAAGGGGAATTGTGTTGTGTTGAGGTTGTGCTGTGTTAGCCTGTGGAGATGGTGGATTGGGTGGTGTACTGACACTCTTCTCCCCCTTAAGGTCCACCAAGATAGGTGGATGGATGAATTCAGGGTTGGGGGGCTCTGAGCAATCCTCATTGATGACTTCTTTGATGGTTGGGGCAGATCTAGACTTGAGGGAGAAGCTAGTAGCAAGCTGAGCATCTCTGACTTTGAATGTCATAGTCATCAATTTCCAATCTATGTTTGAGTTAGCATCATGCAGCCATGGCAAATCTAAGATGATTGGCGTAGTGCAGTGTAGCTGAGTTACAAGTAGATCGACTGGAAAGTCAAGAGTGTTGGCTAGAGAAATGATGTCAAAGTGGTGATGGGTGATGAGTCCAGAAGCAGCAGGAGTACTGTCAAAAAGTTGAAGCTCAATAAGCTCACTAATTTCCTTGCTTGGAAGAGCTAACTCTGAGCTAATAAAGGTGCCTGTAGCGCCGCTGTTGATCAGGGCAGCATGTGTGGTGCCAGTTGATTGGAGCATCACATCAATGATGAAGGACCTTGCTAAGCTAGAGTATAGTCATCCAAGAGAAGTGGAGGTTGTCAAAGTGGGATTGCCACAAGGTGGAAAGTGGAAGGGATTGATGGAGGTGCATGAGGAGGAGCTCCAATCCAAGGCCATGGTGAGGTGGTGCCAGTTGATCCTGAAGTTGGTGCTTTGTAACCAAGGCAAGCTGAGAACAAGAGGAGCATTCTCATGCAAGTGAGTGGTGAGCATTTGTACTTCCTGCATACTTCCATCCCTGAAGGTGAGTGAGATGGAAGTGTAGTGTGTGATGTTGCCAGCAAATGTGAGTTTGCCATTAAACAAGCACAAATGAATGGGGTAGGAAGTCAAATGAGAGGTAGAGAAGCGGAGTGGGCCTATGAAGAATCAATAAAGTTGTCAGTGGCATGATCAGAAAACACCAGTTTACAACCAGACAGCTCAACTTAATGCATAACATGAATATCAAATATGAGTGTCTTGATGCATAAGATGACTTCTACACACAGATGAAACAAGGTGTCCTCTTTGCTGGTTATAATCCTATGTGAGGCTGATGTCAATGATATGCAACAAGATGGTTTTGATGAATCAGATAATATGAAAGAAGAAGACTATGGTATAAATATGTGGAATGAAGACCACCTAGATACATAAGAGAGGAGAAGACATGATGAAATTGCATTAATGACATCTATTATGACTGATCTAGAATGGAATAAACCTGTTTACAACCAAACTTTTGATTTAGTAAATGACCATTCATCTAATGTGTCTAATCTACCTGGTGCTGATTAAAAACATCCTTGTCAATCAAACATGATCTTCTGTCCCAAAAAGGCACCAAAATTCATTACCTTCCAGTCCTGTTACATCATCTTAATTAAACAACCACATGAGTGACAATTCAGAAAAGGTTGAAGTAGTTGATCAGAGATACCTGCAAGCCAAATACCACAACATGGAATAGAAACCAACAATCACCACTATCACCTCAAAATTCAAGCTCAACACCAATCAGACAAGAGCTTTTTGCATAGTTGCTAGCTAGCCATGCAGTCTTAAGGCAGCCAGATCAACTCAGAATGTACATGGGAAGAATGGGAGGAACAGGAAAACCCACAGGTACTTAGAGCACTTGCAGAATTCTTTGAGGTGCAAGGTGAATTGTTGTCATGACTCATCATTTTTGCCTCATCATCCTGCATGACTTCCCTGCCACATGCCTTCCCTGCCATCACCAACATGTCCCAACACACCTTACACATCAGTCGCTTGAATCACTGACCTGATCTGCATTTCTGATTGCATCTCTGATGCTCCTTTTGGAACAACATTTCTGAAACATGCCACAATGGCTTGCTGTAGCTTGCCCCCACATCTGACTACCCACAAACCGACCATACAGTTCTGCACCACATGTCTTGGCACCCCCCTTGACCCTCTCTGATGTTGTTCTGGTGATCTGTCCCACCATAATACTTAAACCTTTGTACTACAGTAGTCAGTCCTTAGTCTCAATATTGCCAACTCTTTTGTCCAAGTCTGTTCTACTTTTTATTGTCATACTAAGTCTCCTGATTCTTCTCAATCTATTCTGTTTTCTGTTTTCACTCACCAACGCTGCTCTAAGTCCTCTGATCAACCTTTCTCTCATTGGACTTTGCATTGTTGACACCCAAACCCTGACTTCTCAGCATCTTGCATTCTTAATGACCACTTCAACACTCTGTAAGTCTACATGCCAGTTTGCAGATCTCTCCAACTAGTGAGTTATTGCTCTAGATGAGAGCCCCCAGATCAGCATGACCTGACATAATATTGAGACTATCCCTACTCATCAGCTAGCTCAAATGGCAACTTATACTTAAAACTACTGGCCAATGACCTACATGGTTGATCAGTATGGCCGCCCCATTTTTCCAAACTCAGCCAATCTTACCACTCCTCTGAGCCAACAGCAGCCTGTCATACCTGTTACATTATATCCTCCGACTTGCTACTGGCTGATGGATCAAACTGGGTACTTGCTGGGACCTTCAATCAGTCAAGGTCCTAGCATTGACTGGTGCTCTCTGGCACCTCTCCCCATACAAGGTTTGGATCCCTGAACCTATACTGGAGTGCTGCCCAAAGCTCCAAACCAGGTGTGGACTGCTCAAGCACTCACCAGCACTGCTCCACTCATGGCAGGACCAGTGTACTCAAGTAGATGGGACAGCTTTCAGCCCCTTGCCACCTTAATTACTTACCAGCATGACACCTCGCTGCATGACAAGTTGTGTGATTTGGTTGCTGAGATCCATGTTTCCTCCTTGCCAGGTGAGTTTGGAAATCTGACCAATGCCACATACTCCTTCCACATTCAAAAGAAAATACCCATGGCTTGGCATGCCCCTGACACCACCACCCTAAAACCATCTGCCACCAATTTGAACAATCAACATCAAAATAACCTGAAAGCAGCTTCAACCCTCCTCTGAGGTCTCAACCCCTTTGAAGGACTCTTTGAACAAGCAGTGGCATGTGAAGTAGGCCTCTCAGCACAGCCCTGATCAAACTTGGTGCCAATTACCCATCCATTTTAAAACTTAAGATCAACCTCTGGGCACTCCCCCTATTTCTGTACCCTCTTCACAACACTTTGCCTCATAGGCACCCCCTGCCTCTGTCAAGGAAGATGTCCACTCTGAACATATGCTGAGCTACATCAACAAACCCAATGTCAGCACAGCTCCAGAGCAGGCCTGCCTCGAATTTGAACAAGATTGGCCTCCTCACATGAATTTCCAATGTGAAAGACCTCTGCACTTAGATCTCCAAGCTCCTCCACCACTGTCACTCCCACCCTGAACCCATACTTGCTTTGCTGCTGAGCCACTTTGAAGAAATCCTCCTCCAAGGATTCAATCTGATCAATGGTCTTGGACTTGGTGCTGCTCTACAAGGCTCTGCAACTTTGGTATGCAGATAGACACCCCTGGACAGGATTTGCAGGGGTGGCAAAGGCAGCAGTGGCAGAAGAAGAGGAGGGGTGGTAGCACTTCCCTGTACTTTGGCTAAACTATGCCTCAAAAGATGTGGTACTTTGCATGTAGGTGCTTAGCATGTGACTAAACTATGCCTTAAAAGGTGCATAAAAATGCTGCAAAGACAATGTAAGTGCTTGGCAATGGTTGCCTAGCATGTAGATTGCCTATTAAAGGCAATGTAGACTTAAAAAGTGTAGACTTGGCAGAGGTGGCGCTAGTGATAGCTGCTAACAAACATTGTTATTTTCCTTACTTTTTGTACACCTTATATACTACTAGAGTGGAGTAATTGGTAAGCTTTCCTCTTCTCCTACTATCCTAAATATGTACTAATTCCTTCTTATTCTGATGTCATGAGAACATTTATGCTGCCAAGTGGAGCCTATGAGGTTATAGTAAGCCTTTTTTTAGACAGTTTTTCCCTATGCTACCCTTTTTACAAGAAAGAATGTTCTAAACTATGTCTACTAAATGTGATTTTTGTGATTTTGTCAAGTCACGTGTCATCACATGTTGAGTCATGTGACCTGTTGCATTGCAAAAAACAAGAAAATTTGAAATTAATAACTATTTGCAATTAGACCCTTTTGGAGCTTATTATCCTACCCCCTTTTTAAATTTTAACTGTTCCCAGTCAACCAATCAAGCTTCTGGAATTCTTAATCTTCTGATCTTCTTATATGGCACAATTCTTTTTGTAAATCAGCGATGAACTCCAATTTTAGAAACCATCACCTATATAGGCACCCAAGTTTATGGCCTTCAACTCCAGCATCTTTTCCTGCTAGACACCTATAGTTCCTTGTTATCTCGATCAATTGAGGTATGCCTGATTTTCTTCTACTCAATTATCATGCTTCTGGCTGACTTTTTGCTGTCATCCTAGATGGTTACCAAGATTTCCCTACTCAATATTTCTGCTGATGCTAGCCTTCTGAAACATGAACGCACCACCCAAGATTTCATTAATGCTGCCAACACTGTTTTCATCAAGGCTCAAGGATTGGCAATGCTTGCACCACTTCATGAGATGGTGTTTGGTCTTTTGGAGGGATTAGTGGATAACTGGCGCTTGTTGAACTTGGATTTGGTGAAGTTGAGGTGCAAAGGTTGAAGTTTGCCAAGCATGTGTCAACTTGTGGAGTTTAAATAAGCAAGCACTGTAGTGTGCTGAGTTCGAGAAGACAGTGGTCAGTGCATTTTTCTTTGTTCTTGGTGCCAGCTCTTGCCAATGGTCAGCAGATGTCTTGGAAGCATTCAATTAGTACCATCAAGCAGATAAGACTGATGCATTTCCAAAATCCCAAAAAATAGCAATCAAATTAGAGCTGACTGTGCTTGTCATGGCACCAAAGACTGTTGTGGATCCAGCACCAACACCTGCTTCTGCAACTTTGTTGATTCAGTGGGCACCCTCTGTTCCTTATGTGGCCGATCCTTCCAGTCCACCTATGTGCATGAGTTTTTCTCTTTTTCACTTACTTCAGCAGTTATCCTTATTTTTGAATCTAGTTACATTCAGAGTTGTCTCTTCAAGAACAGGAGGAAGTCTGTGCCCTGTAAGTATTGCTGGTTTCTGCTTTTTATTCCTTTGGTTCAACTTTTTAGTTCTAGCACCTTGCTGCCTACTCAAGAACAGCCTTCCCAATGGGTACCTCCTCACAGCAAGGGTAAAGGCAAAGCAAAGGCAATGGAAGAGAACAATGACAAGGAAGGTGAGGCAACTCAAAGGTTGAGGGAGGAGCTGGAAAATTTTGTAGCCCCAACCAAAGTGAGCTCCTTTCCTTGTTTTCTTGTGCTTTGTGCTTAGTCTTTTTACTAGTTTGACAACTTACTTTTAGCAGGATTACTGCCACTGCCAACAGAATATTATGAAGAGGACATAGGATTGCCATGAGGTTCAAAGATTTCAGGTGGGAGAAAGGGTGATATACCAGTGACACAAGCACTAGTGCTGGAGAAGAATGGCACTGTACATGTTTATTTTTCTTTTGTAAGCGCTTTGTCTTTGGTTTAGTGTGATCAATGCATTGCTGACAACTTGGCTGAAGAAAGTTGGTGCCTGACTGGCAAGTGTCCTTGCTGGTGCTGTTGTTGTAAATCAAAAGGCTGCCTTTGGAATGGTTTGAGTGTTAGAATGCAGAAGAAACATCCCCCTTTGGATCATAGCTAAGCATGTCAAGCTAGTACAGGTGGCAAAGGCTTTCCTTGAGCAGCAAGGTAATCTGTTGTGATCTTCCATTTTGGAGGGTTTCAAGAGAAAGGGAAAGGCCAAGACTTTGATAGTTGATTTGGAACAAACAGGTGCTAAGCAAGCGTTTAAGTTGAAAGAGGTTGTGGACAGTGATAGCAATGAAGAGGAAGAGGAGGAAAGAGTTCATGTAATAAAGAATATTAAGCATTTTAGTTTGGTTTGGTTTGATTCCAGGGCCATTAGGCCCCTTTCTTTTCTTTAAAGGGCTAATTACATGAGAGTATTGTATGTCCATCCCCTACAGTATGTGATAGGTGCGATTTACAGACACTCTGGCAAGTACTCCAGCCAGACACCTTTTCAAGTGTGCCAGTTACACCTTGTAGCTACTTTACTACAATTTGATCCTGCTGCAGTTCATACAGCCCTCGCATCCAAGTCCTGCACTATCTGCCACTAATGTGCCTTCCTTACTATACCCATCTTTGGTTCCACACTGCTTTCCCGTTTACTTTACCATTGTTGGTATAGGCTTTCCCAGCCTACCCCATGCCCAGATCATCCCACTCCCATGGGATTCAGCACCTGCTTGCGCTGTCACTCTCTTGACCCAGCTTCTACAGCCATGAGCTTTGGACTTAATTAGCAGGGGAGGACTTATTTCCACACGTTACTTCAGCAGTAATAGCATGCTTGGTTGCCTAGATGCATGCTAGAAAGAGAGGTCTACGTGAGCTCTCATTCTAAGACACAAACAACCTATCAAAAGAAAGTAGGTAGATTGTAGGCTACCTATAAGGAAGTGATGATAAATCCAAAGCACAATGTAAGTAAGGCGGGTTCTGGCAGGGTCCTAGAGAATCAAACTGTAGGCAACGTAGGGATAGCTTTTTGTTGGCTAACTAAGCTAATAAACTTGGTGAGCTAAGGGACTTTGTAACTAAACTATGGTAGGTTTGTGAGATGTGGGGAGAATAGTGGTGAAAGAAGTAGATGTGCCAATGGAAACCTTCAAGGTGCTAAATTCCTCCTCTCAATTAGTCTTGGCAACAGTCTTGCCGACCGATGTTGCCAACTGCTATTGGCAACGCTTCTTGCCAATAGTTACTGGTGATGGTTATTGCCAACAAGCTTGGCAACACTTCTTGCTGACAATTGTTAGCGACCGACTTAGCGACTGTTGTTGATTTTGCCAATTATTAGCAATGGGCTTAGCGACAGTTGTTGCCAATGAGCTTGGCAATGAGCTTGGTGATGAGCTTGGTGATGAGCTTGGTGATGAGCTTGGTGATGAGCTTGGTGATGAGCTTGGCAATGAGCTTGGCAATGAGCTTGGCAATGAGCTTGGCAATAGTGGCTGCTGTCAATTTTGCTAACTGTTATGTGACTTGTATAGGAGGGAGGGGACTAAATAAGATGCCCTTCTTTAAATTGTCTTGCACCAGTGAACACATTCCTCTTGCTGATGGGTCTACAAGTCCCTATTCAGTTTCAGCCAAATTGTCCCAGTGTCAAAAGATGGCAAAATCACATGTGTGGCCAGTATGAGGTGGCAGCTGAAATGTTGGAGGATATTAGAAGGTGTTTTGAGTTGATACATCAGGAATTGCAGTGAGCTACACATCAATACAATGCCTTGGTGCTGTACCTTTGTGACTGTGACTCAGTGATGGATTGGCACAAAACAAATAACATGGAACTTGGGGAATTTTTTGATACCAAGGATCTCCCTATTCTTGGTGGCTTCCCTGTCATTTACCCCCACTAGTTGCCCTATTCATTGGCTTTGTTCTACATACTGTATTTCTAGTGTTTTACTGTAACTACTACTTTATTTTCTTGTAACTGTTTTTTTTTTCTTATGAATCTTTTTAAAACTTTGTAAGAGTACTGGCACTGTCAGCTGGGTGTAATATCAACAACTTTAGCTTTTGAAGCATTAATGCTCAGTAAATCATCATAGCACTAAGCTTCTACAGCTGTGCAACATGGAAACACTGCAGCTTTTCAGACAATATTTACACTAGTCAAAATGAAATGTAGGTGCCATTGTCATTGGCACTGTTAGCAAGAAACTTTTTGTACTGTACTGTTTTTGTCTTTTTATTCTTTTTAATTTTCTAACTTTTTATTCTTTATTTCTTCAGTTAACTTCTTGTTCAGCAAGATCTTTGTCATCTAGGAGTTCTGTTTCCTCCATTTCTCATAGGCTATTGGTATCAATGTCAAAAAAATTGTCAGGTATTTGAATGTATTCTTGTGAGAAATATGGTAGTAATTTAAAAGCAGCTACAGGCCAATGTAGCACTGCACCATTGAGTTTGCATAAGATATAGGCACCTCCTTTGTTTTGGGAAATAACCACTAGGAGCCCCAAGTATCTGGGCTTCATTTTTTAGTAATGAGTAACTTCAATTTTGGTGTTTTGTAGGAGTATTAGCGCTCCTCTTTTGAAATTGAAGTCATAGATTGTTGTGGCAAAATCTCTTTCAAAATGTAGGGCAACTTTTCTTCTTGCCACAAAAACAACATCATGTAGCTTTGCTAGCTGTTCTCTTCTGCATTGGAGTGCTATGGCCTGTCATGTTATGAGGTCAATAGTTGATAGAAATGAGTTGGGAGGAGGTTGTAGATAGGTTGCTTCAATGATATTGGTAGGCAAGAGAGGATGGGTGCCAGTAGTGGCATAGTACAGAGAACACCCCATGTGTCACCTAACTGTAACCTGCTTGGACCAGAAGACTGAGTAGGCAGAGTTACCCCAGCATGACTTGTCTCTGTCAGCTGCTTTAATTAGGGCTTGGTGTACATCAAAGTGGGGGCCATTGGCACACTTGTTATATCCAGAGATTTGGATGTGGTTGATATTATATTGCTTAGCAAGGTAGGCAGCAGCTTTGATGATTGGCACGCCATTATCTGTAACTATTTTGCATAGTGTTTCCCATCAGCAGATGACATCCTCAAACAACCACTTGGCAATTGCTCCTGTATTTTTGCAATGAAGCATTCTGAATTCAGACCAATGGCTTAAGGAGCATCTTCCCTGGATGATATACTTGTAGCACCTGGATGGTGGCATGAACATTGTGTTGATGTATATTTTGCTGAAGAGTGGTGTGGGAA
>JABAKA010000260.1:0-10201 GCA_018857285.1 Termitomyces sp. Mi166#008
GCATCAGAAGCCTCTGAAGCATTGCTTCTGGCATAGGGAATCCTCAGACTTGTTCTCTTTGGATTTCCCTCTGCCAGCTGTGTGACTGAGCCACAGCCCCCAGAGGTTGCCCTTACACATAGAAGACGACTAATACTGGCAGAAGGGGATAAGGGAATGCTGAGCAGTCTGAATGACAGATAGAAGAATGCTGAGCATACTGAACTAAGCTGAGCTAGAATGGACATGTCCCCATAAGGAACTAGTCCCCTTACAATCTCTCTCTCCCATGCATCTAGGTGACTGAGCACACTATCAACAAGAAGCCAAGAGAACAACAAAACAGATGATGACAATGGCTTTTTTGAGCACGTTAAGCATGACTTAGAACAAAGCCAGAAAATCTGGGGTGAGAGGACCTGTCCATTCCTATGTACTCAAAGGCCTTTTATACTAATTCAAAGGTCCCTTCAGATCAACAATTGTTCCCCAATTTTAGAATGGCCTAATAGGTGGTTTCATAATGCTCAAACCTTATTCTCAAATTTCATCAGAGTTCCAACCATGATCCTCAATTCATCACCTTTGTCTCCTCATCAGTCCAATCACCATCTTCATCGAACCATGCCTTTCCATGTCCAACACTTCCCAGCCCAAAACCTCCATACTTTGCCAATCTCCTTGAATTTCTTTCCAAAAATCACTTTTCTCTCCCATATCTTCCTTGTTCCTATTTCTCCTGTATCCCCCACATCCGAATCAATACCCCTTGCTTCATAGAACCTCTGCAATACCCTAAGTTCATGGGGAAACCAGTTCTTTCATCATCAACTCATGCTTGATGACAGCCTCTCAGAATACACATCTTTACATGGTTTCCATCTGTATTCCCCTCTGCTCTACCACAACGGCTCGAGATTGCGTGAATAGAGCTAAGGAGCGGATAAAGTAAGGTATATGATAATCCGAATCCTATGAGACAGAGATGTATGTAAGTATGTACAAGTTGAAAGTCGAGCAAGCAGCAGGAAGTTATCTACAAAATTGTCCATAGGTTAAGAAGGAACATATCAAAGGAGGTGATTACTGAGACGGGAGATTGCCAACAGGAATTACCACGAAACGACCGTCCTTTCGAGCTCTGATGATATGGTTATTCACGTACGCCCACACCACTGAATCAGATTGACTCGGATACCATCGCACGTTCTTCAGGAGCCTGTTGGGACGAGCAGCGTCAGTACCGAAAATAACGGAGGACTTCTTGTTGAGGTCGAAGACCGTCAACTTGGGAGCTGCTTCTACTTTCTGCCGAACATCTCTACTTTCATCCTCACCCGAGATCGCAAGAATATCATCGTGTCCAACCGACAAGACAGGTGCCAGCTGGTCATCCGCGAGTTTAGCCACGATGTGAGTGCCGTCTGGTGAGAACGAAAGCGACGATACTGCGTGGACAGAGTCACTCAGGGAGGAAAGGAGATCACAGGTGGTACTGTCCCAGAGATACACGGTGCCATCTTCAGCAGCGCCTGCGATCCGTGTTTCGTCGGTGGAGAAGGCTATGGTGATTATGGAAGTGGTCACCCTCTTGAGCGGATTCCTGACCTTTTCGACCGCGTCCAGTTTCCAGCAAAGGATTTCATCGGTAGCGATGGATACGATGAGGTTTCCTTTCGGGGACAACACAGTCCATTTTGGCTTGAAGGTGTTCGTTGAGCTGAGTAACAGAGGGGTAATGTTATGGATGCCCAAGCGCCCCTGACCTTCTCTATACAGAAGTTGTGATCCATCTGGTGTGAACTGTACTCCACGCGGTACAACGAAGTTGTAAGACGTATCAGTGGCCTTTAAGAGATGTAAAGTTGTTTGGTGCACTTTCAACACATACACACAACTATGACAACGAACGAATGCGACATCTCCGCGTGATCTAAAGGCCACGGCATACACTGCTTGGACACTATTTTCAGGTGGGATCCTCCATGGCTTACCGATTTGCTCGCCTGTAAGAGGATCCCATAAGAAAACAGTTTCTGCGGTACCTGCAAGGACAGTTTGGGAGTTGGGGGAGAATGCGACAGGTTTCCAAGCTGTGGGCGATGGCACACGAAGTGCAACTGAATGGCCTTTGCGTTTACATGTAGGTATTTCCCAGATATAGGCACGTTGACCGTCGTACAAGATAAGCAATGTTTCATCAGGAGAAAATTCCATATATTCTACCCTAGATTCATGTGCCATTGAGGTCGGTTTGTTGATATAGCAGCTATGGTTGATGTCCCAAACATCTATGATGGAGCGATTCTCTTCCTTCGACACTGAAGCGATGTAGGAGCAGTTTTGTGACATCCATAGACCTTCGAGCTCTGTTGTGTGGCGGTTGGGAATACTAGATTGGACAGTACCGATCGCAGGAGTGTAAAAGGAGATTGGACCATGAGTACGTGCAAAGGCAATCCTGGTGCCATCGAATGAGGGATGTTGAATCAAGTGATCTCGAGGAAAACGTCGATCATTTTGATCATTTTCAACCCTGTCCCACGAGAATCCCTTGATCAGGCCATAAAATTGCTTTGGAACCGGTACACGCACACGCTCCTCAGCCTCATCAAAAAAGACGTATTCCCTATAAAGATCATCCAATAGTCGAGGATTTATGGCTACTGATGTTGGCGTTGTGGTGGAACCATCCTCCAAATTCCAAATTAGGGAATCATAATCATCAAGAGAGGTCCTGATAAAGGCATGATCAGACGGGACAGAGAAGACAAGTGGTAGGCCCGGAGAGTCATTCAGGTGGGAGAAGCAGCGGAGGAGTTCATCCAACTGAAATGACTCATCAAAGAGCCTAGGATGGTCTGAAAGAATTCCCAGTGATGTACCCTGCTGTTCCGGCATATGTGATAAACCAAAGCGTAGTGAATAGCGAACTGGCACAGAAAAGGTCTTCAGATCCGACTCTTTCAATGCATAGTGAGTGGCATAGGCATCGGAATAAGCAATGGTGAGTTGACAAAGGCAAGCGAGAGCCATCTCGGCATTGGATGTCACAACGTCAATACGGAAATGGTCTGGAATGTGATCACCGGTGTTGGTGATGAAGTCGAAAAATGATTTATGGGCTCGTGGAATGGTGTTATCAGTGACATCATCCAAATCAGCCACGAGCAACGTCCTGAGATTATCAACAAAGGCCCTGACGTCGACAGGGTCGCTGTTGCATGTCTCTCGCAGGTCCAATAGAGATCTAAGGTCACGGATGTTCATAGGTTCTCGAAGAACCAGGATGGCACCAACCAGACGTCGAAATTTTTCGAGAGTCCACTCGTCCTCGTGTCCCGGCGGGTAGGAATCTTCGAGGATTGTGAGGTACAATGTATTGATATCCATCATGGCTGCGTTATGAAATCGATCAAGAACAGCATTGAGCGCCTCTGTACCATCACGGCGAAGTCGCTGATCAATATATTTGTAGGCTGTCACAGCCCAGATGAACAGTCCGGATGCTCGCTCGACCAGTTTCTCCAAGCGTTCATCCCCAGGCCATACTGATGAAGGCAAGCAATACTTCTTTGCACTCTCGGTGAGACGACGTTCCATGTACTTCCTTATATCACGATGTGAATTTTCATCATTGATGTCAATTTCCAGCTCTTGAACATGCTTGTAAGAAGTTGGATCCCTGAACGGACGGAGAATCTCGCCTTCTGGACGGCTTGATATCAGGATCTTGGCATTGGGGTAATCAGGAAGCTTTGTAAAAAGTCGCGAAAATATAACTGCGGTGCTCTCCAGGCGGTCCTTCATTGTCTCATCTAATCCATCAAAGACGATGACGATGGGGACATCGGGACTGTCTCGTGCGGCCTTCCCAACAACGTCAAGAAATACATCAGCAGCTTTCTCAGGTGTGTCAACTGAGAATTTCCCATTCTTGAGTGCATCATAGAGATGTTGTTCGACTGATTCAGAGCGTTTATAGAGATCTCGAGCAACCGTTGGGAAGAACCGCCTGGGATTGGTTGTGTCATAATTGTTGCGATTGATAAAGAACTGAGCGCCAAGGATCTCGTGTGACTGGCAGTATTCTACGATCGAAGCTGTGATGGCTGATTTACCACATCCTGGGGGACCAACAAGCCAAAGAAAGTTTTTCGATGTCTCCTTGGAGTGGTCGTTGATCCAAGTTTTGATCTCTTCGAGGATCGCTCTTCGAGTCCCGGGATCACATGGATCCTTATTTTGGGTGATATAAGAAGGGTCATCAACAGTACGTGCTCCTAACTTCCCTTCTAGAAAGTTTCGCCGCTCCAGTTCCTTCAGAATTCGTTTCTTCCATTTGCAGGTGTATTAGAATTGAAAGGTGACGAGGCATTTTCAGGATACTCACAAAATGCTCGTCTTGTGTTTTTTGAAGGTTCTCGAGGGCGATGATTAGAATGTACTGGCCAAAGAACAAGGTCCACAAGAATTGAATGATAGCGTCGAGCCCACCCGATATGACAATTAATGAGCGATCCTGATATTTGTTGAATCAGGGGAAATGGATCATACGTTAAGCCGTATACGTACATTGAATGCCTTATGTACTTCATCTAGCCTAGCTCGAAAATCCGCAATCTCACCCTCGATTTTTGCATTCTTGAGTTTCCACCGGTCATCCTTTTGCATATTGATGTTAGCGCTTCCGCAAGAAACAGAGTCTTAGCACTCGCACCAGACGTTCTGCTGCCCAGGTACATATCTCATCTATGAGTGACCTTCGAGAGAACAAAGTCAGGCATTGATGTTGGGAAAAGATACTATAGATATACCGCATGTCAGCAAGATTATCCCAGGTTATACTTGTGAACCGTCCCTTCCCAGCCTTTTCGAACGATTTCTTCACGTGATCGACCCACCGGATAATCTCCTCTGCAAATTTCCAGACATCTTCTTTTGCTAAGGCAATGTTCTTATGATAAATTTGAGGGCTAGCGAAAGATAGAGATGTTCGAGAGAACATACCAGACTCAGTTTAATGAGGTGAGCGACACCTTCAACCAGAGTGCGCGCGGGAAACGGAGTATCTGGTATTAGCCTGATGTAATCTTCCCCAGTTTCGATTGCGTTGCGGATACGTTCAAACACATGGACAAGGCGTGTATTATCTTCTTTTCGAACTCTGATAGTTTAGTGAGGAATTCCTCGTCGAGCTCCCACTTGTCGGCCGTGGGAGACAACCGTGTCCGCAATAGGCTTCTACGTAAGACCACGTCAGTCAATTCAGCAAGTCATAGCGTTTACAAAGATTGACATGCTCCTTTCTAGGTTCTTTGCGCGAGAAACAGCATGAGACGCATAGTCTATGAGGGTCGTCTGGTTAATGATCGTAAGAAAGAAAAGTGGATTTGCACCAATTGAGGAGTTGTCAAGGGAACTGAGAGGGGGGAATGTTGACGTTGTATGATGGTAAGTACTTTATGGTCTGTTGTGGAGGCTGTGTCTGGTTCTTCTGCTGATTCGGAGGTCGTGTGGCATCAGTACACGTGGTTTCTGAGCACCGGTATCGCCTTCTAGGTTGAAATTGAAGTCATTGACTCATGGAAATTAATCAGGATCTCATGCCATCAGATGAACCTGGTATATATGAACCATCACATTATTGGGTGTGCAAGAATCAAACCCATGATAAGCAAGCTGCTCGTTCGCGTGCCGCAAGTTCGAGGAGTGAACCAAAACGTACGACCCTATATTCTCGCTGCGCCAGGGCCTCACAACCGTCGTGGTGATTGGGCGGTATGTGAACATCATGGAGCACAAGGGTGCGGCGCTCGTGGATCGCCCGACGTGGATCGCGGCGGGCGAGACGCTGTCGGGCGGTATGAGGGTCCTTTTGACACCAGCAGGTGAGCGGTTCAGGAAAATGCGCAAGTGCGTCGTTTTTGGTCGAATAAATAAATACTCTTGACGTGACACTGACCTTTTTTTTGGGCAGAGCTCTGCACGCGCACCTCTCACCGAGCGTCGTGCAAACCTACGGCTCCGTCCTCATGAGCAACGCGCATACACACATCCTCGACATCCTCGACAGCCCCGAGATACACCAGGAGCACGCGAAGCGCTATGCTGCGTCCGTCGTCATGGCGCTCGCGTACGGCGAGAAGGCTGGCGGCCACGACGATCCCGACGTTCAAGCCGTTAATCGCTGTTTCAACCGCCTCGGTGTCGATCTCCGCCTGGGCCTCTCGAAAGTCGACGTCTTCCCGCTCCTGCGGTACGTACCCGGCTACCTTGACAAGCTGTGTGAGGGCCACTGCCAGGAGCTCGTGTTGTTCAAAAAGTATCTGGGCATCGTGAGGGAGCAGATGGTGCGTGTTTTTCCCAAGTTACTGACATGTTTTATAATTAATCACCCCTAGGACTCACCAACGCCACCATCTCCCTCTTTCGCATCGTACCTCCTCTCCCGGCATCCTCTCCCTCTCAAATCCCGAGACCGCCTACCTCGCCGGTGCCCTCTTTGGCGCAGGCTCCCACCGCATGCTATCCCGACGCGGCGCGGAAGGTGCAGGACGAGATTGATCGTGTCACTGACTCCGAGTGATTGGGAGAGCGGTAAGATGCCGCAGTTGCAGGTGTTTGTGCTCGAGACGTTTAGGTGGAGGCCTGTTACAGCTGGTGGTACGTTCTCTTTGATCATTTGTTTATCGTGTCGCTTACCCGCTCCCCCACTTAGGCTTCGCACACAAATCAACCAAACCGATCAGAAGATTGGTCCATGACTACCTGCAAAGGCGATCCTGGTGCCATCGAATGAAGGATTGGCAAACAAGTAATCATCTTGTATTCGAGGGAAACGTCGATCATTTTGAGCATTTTCAACCATGTCCCACGAGAATCCCTTGATGAGGCCATAAAATGGCTTCGTGACCGGTACACACATATGCTCCTTAGCCCTGACTGCCTGAAGTTTTTCGTAGTTTACGCCTGCTGCTGGCATAGTAAGATTCCACTCCTATACGTTCTCCGGCATTGTCATGGACGGTAGATCTTGTACCACTTCTATCGACTCGAGGCATCTCACTAGTCACACGATGGTTGTATCTAACTGACTATCTGACCTACTTCGACTCCTTGAGGATTTAGATGTGTATTGATTCTGCGCTATAGTTGTTCACTCATCGTATACCTATGCTTCACTCTTTCACCATCACATAATCATTAGTACTATTATACATACTCATGTTTGGATTTCTGGTATGGATGAAACAGAGGCAAAGAGGAAGGGTACGATAACATGGGACTTCATGTGTGTTCCCCCTTTTTTAATGTAAGGACGAGGGCAAGTATCCATTATGTTGCCTGGGCTCAGATGGTGCTGTAGCGCGAGATGAAGAAAGGGAGACCTGGTTTCTCATATGCACAGTGTCTATCATCTACACCACTGACGGCATAGCGGGAAGTGTATTTGTACTATGATAAATGTTGCTGCGAGTGTCAGCGGGACCGTCTGGGAAGAGGCGTGAGCTGATGCAGGAGGCAAACAATTGTTGCGGTGGCGTGTTTCCCGTCGGCGCCAATGCACGTCACTATCCGAGTGGCTCCCCTATCACGAAAGTAGCCAATGGAGAATTGAAATAAAGGATCGACACTTAGAGTAACACAAAATTTCCATTGGAATAAATAGGTACGGAAGGATATCTAAGATGGTTTACCTACACTTTGGAAAGTTTGAATAGAAATTGAATCTTTAGCAGGAGAGCGTGGAGAGACACCGAAGATTTCTGGAAATTAAATAGTTCCAACAGAGCTGGCATCCATTCAAGGACCAGGGGAAGTAATTTGGAGGGAGTTCACAGTCTCATGCACACCTACAACTGAAAATGGTCCGCGGATGAGGGCAATTGTCAATGCCGGATAGACAAACTACAACGGATGAGCTCGTGCAGAAAATGACGAGAAAGGATGATACACACTGAGATAGAGAAGTAAATAATTTCAACTGTATCAAAGACGGTGACTTCTGCAAATTGATTGGGATTGCCTGCAATGCCAAACACAACATAGACCAGCTACATGTCTGGTTATTATTCGTTGCATAGATATAGAAAATTACAATCCGACCTGGACAAGAGCATAGAAAGCTCCGGCATCCAACAAGAGATTTAGGATGCGCCATAATCTGAACGGTTGACGCTGTTGGCTGTCCATGTTGGTCCGTAGGAATTTCACGTGCTCCCTGTTGGCACAAAGATTGGTACTTCTGGATATATATTTAACTAACGGATAGGGACATACCATAATTTCCAACCAATGAACGACGTCGCAACGAAATTGGCCAAAAATGACAAAATTATAACGGTAGCAAATAGCCAACTCCCGAGGCTACTAGGATTGGAGTATACAATATCGGAGTTTGAGTTCATTCCCAAATATACAATTGTGATAACTGGACAGATATTAATTTATACACAGGATGAATCAAGGATTTTATGTACCAAAAGTCAAAAAGCAGAGTCCGCTTGAAATATACAGTGCCCAGGGCCGTCTTTCAAAGACAATCCATGAACGCCATATAATAAAAGCATCATTGATGACCGGCTAAGTCATCATGAACAACTATTGACTGTTCATTGGAATTGGAAAACTTACAGGGATCAATTCAAAATAATTTAGGGGTACATCCCATTTTCCAAGCATAGCATTGATGTTGTCCAGTCGTTCAGACAAAGAAGCAGAGCTAGGCTTGAAAATTTGATATCCAGCTATTGTTTCAGCCATTATTATGACCCAGTATCCAGTTGATAAAACAACACCCAGGCCAAGTGTGATTAGCTGCCATCTGGAAAGCCAAGTTTTAGTCTGCCGCCTAAACAGACATTATGGATCAGAATGAGGTTATATCATCACAAGAAAAATGATCACAGGGCAGAAGAATAGGCAGCAGTGACTGCAATTGGTACTAGGATACCTGTGGAACATTCAGCACATGGCTTTAACGTTAGAGAGAAATGGTGACCGTAGCATAAAGAGACAGTTGCCGGATAAACAATCCAGCTTTGAAGAAAGCTTTCTCCCATTTCCTGGACAAGTTGCCGCTCCTCTGGTGTCATGATAGGTCCAGATGTTATACGACGGAGGTGAAAAGCCAGGAAATATTTTAAATGACTGTATGGCAACCTCCCCCGGAAAGAGGCTCAGACGGGGATTTGTACAAGTAGGCTGGGCTGATATATGTACTAAGAATTCCCCTTTGATTGACGCACTCAACAATTGACAGATCGAAGCGCGGATGCCACCAGACATATCAGTTCTTGTGGGGTCCAGACCAACTCCATCCTTTTCCCTAACTCGTGATAGACTCTATCAACTGGGGCCCAGCATTGTAACTCAAACTTTTTGTTGCCGATACTTTTGAAGTTCTTCTAGTCCGTGAATTCAGAATTACAGCAGTCATGGTAAGCCACTGCATGGACATATATTCCGGCACTTCGGCATCATAGCATGGTGATATCATTCTCAGCTCGTGGTTTTGTGGAGGATCAAATCAGAAAAAAAGTTTGTGACAGCTGAAAGGACGGATGCACATGTTTCAGAATCACATCCACATTACTTCTTCCGCTTGTTTTGGTTATGATGTATCAATGTGGTGAGACTGAGAGATGTTTTGGACATACTCCTCCCTGAAATCAATTAAATCTTGTACAGAGAAAGGAACATCATGCCTATGTTACATGTGATATACAGCAGCGCATGCACTCTTGGGCATTTTCCGACCTCGGCCACTCTCCCAGTATGATTCACATCCTCTGATTTGTTCCTCATGATTGCCTCATGATAAATTGATGTTTTTATATCGAGTCCTCTCTAGATCTGCGAATGCATGCTGAACCGATTCCCGATGGATGCACAACCGGATCTTCTGCCAGAAATGTTGTTCCTTCATCCTATTTAAGTTGACTCGTCACATCACTTCCATCATCTTCCTTGCGGCTATTCCTTTTCAACGATCTTTGTCACCAGATCTGTGAATGTCAGACTAGTCCAGAGTTATCAAGGATAGTGGAAGCTATTGACCCAGCACTGCGAAGCAAACATGTGACCTTCGGAAATTGCCGGTACAGGACTTTTGTCGTAACAAAAACAAGGCTAGACTACACATCTCGCCGTGTATAGCCCATCGTATTGCGCGCTCGTCGTTTTTCTGACTTTGATCTCCCTTCTGCCCATGTAGTCT
>JABAKA010000261.1:0-10169 GCA_018857285.1 Termitomyces sp. Mi166#008
ATCAAATTCTCACGTCCTTTGTGCCATTATATAGAGATCAGCATCACCTGACTTGAATCATGTGACCTATGTTCATTTTCATAGATGCTTAGCAGAGCAACTCCTTAGACTTGTTCCCTTTTGATCTCCCTCTGCCAGGTGTGTAGTCAGCTTATGCTTTTTTACACCTCTCTAATATACTTTGAATCTTTCTCTGCCAGCTGTATGACTGAGCCACAGCCTTTGGAGGTCACCCTTACAGCAGAATAAGTCTCCAACTTTGGTCTAGAAGCCTTCCTTTAGCCTGCTTAAACCCTTTTTCTTGTCTCTATTGGTCTCTCCTCTACCAGACTACTCCTAGCTTCTATACAGTCTCTATGATCTAATCAGCCACTCCAGTAGCCCTTTCATATGCTTTAAGCCCCCAAGATGATGCCTGGAACCACCTGCTTGCTCTAGAGACTCAAGTGCAGACTACCCAAGCCTCCCTTACCCTGCACACAACTGAACTTGCCAAATTACACCAAATCATGGACACTATCTCACATTCCTTTTAAATGCTCTTGGTGCATCTTTTTCCAGCTCCAGTCACTATCCCTGCATCTCTTATACCTCCAGAAACAAATCCTGTACCTTACATTAATGTCTCTGCAGCTCCACACACAAAAATACCTTGCTCAGTGCTTCTAGATGTTTATAATAGTGACCAAGCAGTTGGTGAACACTTTCCCCAGACTTGTATTACATAAATTCAACTGAGCAGTGAAGCCTTTGCTTCTGATGCTTTGAAAATTGCCTGGGCCTCTCATACATGAAGTTAGACTGTGCTTTAACATATGCACTCCAAGTTTTTAAACACTCTGGAGGGGTAAATAGTGTTGTCAATTAGAAAGTCTTTGAGATGGATTTCTAAGCAGAGTTCTTCCCTCTTAACTCAGCCAAGACTGCAGCACTCTCCCTTCATGATCCTAACCAGTATGGCCAGGAGAAGCAGTCCCTAGACAATTATATCAACTCCTTCTGAGCAGGCCAGTATGCTAATGGTCTTCAGCTCTGTCTTACCTTCTGTGATGGTCTACACTCCACTCTTATAGAGTGCATGAAGAATCTAGTGGAAGGACGCTATAAGGAGACCCCAATCCATAGGAACCTTAGCAATCAACCCACCACTTAGCCCTCTCCAAAGGCGGCAAGCAACAAGTGAACCAGGCACAAGGCACTAGTAGGCAAGGAGGTGGGCAGTAAACAAAAGGCATGGAGGCAAGGGCAAGGAGAGAGTGGAGGCCATCACTGGAGATGCTCACAGTCATGTCAGTCTGTAGACTCAAAGACACTGCTATGGTCAATACTGAGGATGTACTATGCCTCAGTCCATCCTATATACTACATTAGCTAGTATGGTGACTAATCTCTGTATGCTAAGCAGGAGCCACTGACTATGATCTATTGACTAAGTAGGCTGGTATGTAATAGTAGTGTGACACTGATAACAATCAGCTGAGGAAACTAGACTTACTGAGCATGCTGAGACTGAGGGTGCTAACATGAGCCAGGCTTACTCACTAGGGGTGGCAGAGGCTGTGCTAATGACATAGGGTGGGGCCCAGAGGCCAGCTGACCCAAGTGGTGATAAAGACAATGATGAGAGGTGTCAAAATAGGGCTGGGCAGCCTAGGAGACAGCTAGAGTTGCCTAAGAAGGTGATGTCAAAGATTCAGGGCTAAGCCAAGCTAGGAGTGGATGGTCCAGAGACCAGTCTTCTGATAGACGCTCAAATAATAGCATTACTACTTGGTACAAGGTTGCTTAGGACCAGTGGCTGCTTATGGAGCTGAAGTACAAGTTATGATATCCCAATGCTCCTCACTCTGTCCACTCACTGCCCTTCTCACTTGTCAGTCACTCATCTCCTACCCCCTGTACATGCCCCCTTTACTACTCCACCACCTACAGTGCTGGTATGATTTCTACCTCTAAAAATTCTCATAGAAGTAGATGCCTCTGGCCAACATGCATCAATACCTCCCTTGTGCTGTTACTGTGAAAGAATGGGCCACTTTGCATGCTATTGTCCTCAGAGACTGGAGGTGCACTACTTCTTCTCCAAGCAAGAGGAGCTGCTACAGCTTTTGGTTGCAAAGGACACTTCTGGAGACTCCTTTCTTGACACTTCACCAGTGGATCTGTCTTCTGAAGTGGGCCCTGCAGCTCCTTCCACTGAAGAAAAAGAAGATTTTTAGTCAGGCAACAAATGAGCTGTACACCTTCACTGCCTGGTGCTAATCAGTTTACTTGTCTGTTCATAGAATCTGACAATACATGTTTTCCTTTTGATAATTTAATGACTGAACTTGTAAGCATCCTCTCAAGCTGTACACCTTCACTGCCTGGTGCTAATCAGTTTACTTGTCTGTTCATAGAATCTGACAATACATGTTTTCCTTTTGATAATTTAATGACTGAACTTGTAAGCATCCTCTCTAATATACAAAACCTCTCTATAGTCAAAGGCTTGACTGAAGTCCCCTCCTCTCCATCCTCTTGCTCACAAGTCTCTTCTTGGAAATGATGCCTCCCATGCTAGTATGTTGTTGCTTCCTCTCCATTCCTAAACTCTCTACATCTAAATGTGGAGATTGAGACCACTAACACATAACAAAACTGGAGCATTATTGCCTTATTGAATAGTAGTGTGACAGGTTTATTCCTTAATGCAAACTATGTGAAATAACACTGCCTAACCACTCAACCTCTCTCCCACTCCATCCTCATATATGACATTGATGGCACTTTTAATGAAGCAGGATTTATCTGCTCTGTAGTGGATCTCATTTTGTGCTACTGCTCCCATTCAAAACATGCCACCTTTGCTGTCACTAGTCTTAGGAAGCAAGACATGACTCTGGGCTTCACTTGGCTTTGAGAGCACAATTTAGAGATTGATTAGTTAAAGAGTGAGGTGTGCATGAGTCAGTGCCCCTCACATGGATCTACCTGCACCAATGAGGTTTGAGAGGAGTGCAGAGCATTAGTCCATGAGCATGCAGTCATATGCACTTGCCATATAGAGCACATTCCCTTTGCTGACATTGACCTGTTGAAGCTGACCTAATCCATTGCCCTAGCATCTGAGGTTCAATGGCTGATCTGAAAATACTGGTCTGGGAATGGGGAAGGTTTAGAGTTGTGGGACCTTGGCTGGGGAGACTGGCTTGGTGAAAGACCCAGTATGCAGTGTAACTGGCAAGCATTGCTGAGAGTAGAAGGGTTCAGAAATTGGGATGGCACAATAGTGGCAGATGGGACAAGACTTAGGGTGGGAAGATAGTATGAACTCCAAAGGATCAAATTGTAGTAAAGTGGCTATGAGGCATAACTGGCATGCTTGAAAAGGCATCAGGCTGGAGTACCTGACAGATGTGTCCTTAATTACCACTCCCCTTACATACTGCAGGTGCTAGGACACTAGAGCTCTAGGGGCTGTCCCATGTGAAAATAGCACTTAAAAGAAAATAAAATGGTTCCTCCTCCTCCTCCCCCTTTGGCATTCCCTCATAGAGAGGCTCTTTATGAGGACATTCAGAGCATGGGAAGTGAAACTTAGCAAGAAGATGAATGTGAGAGTGAGTTTATAAGTGCTCTTAACTCAGAGTCTCCAGACAAGGCTATAGAGGTAGGTGATAGGATCTATGCTACTACACTGCATCCACTGCCAACAGCTTCAGAGATCTGAGCTAGTTAGACCACATCTCATCATCTGGCCCAAGTGTTCACAGCAAACTCCTAACTCAAACCCTTGCATAGCACACTTTCTCATCACCTCCAGAACTTTGAAGACACATATGATAATGATTATCATACCTGGAAAGACAATGAGGAGCATATGCTGGCTCTTACAAAGTGCTTAGGCAATCAGTGTATTAAAATGAGATATGTCATACTGCAGAAGGTGTTGGATAAATTGCAGCATCCAAAATATATGCAGCAAGAAAAGAAATGCCTGGTCACATACATGGATGTTATAGGACTCAGGAAGTACCACAACAGGTATAATACCTTAATTTGCATATATGAATGCAATTAAGGTGCACAAGTTAAAAAAGCCATTGATGCTTCAACAGAGAACAGTAAAGAGCTGGAAAATGATGCAATTTGGCATGCCCACAAGTACATGGATATAGTAAACTTTGATTACTATGAGATGATTGTTGGTATGCAATTCATGTGTAAAAATAAAGTAGTGTTGGATTTTGTCAATAATATGATCATTGTGTATGGTAGGTCTATAAAGGCTGAAATAATGTTGAATGATGCTGATGGCTATTTGCAATGGTATAGGACAATAGAAAAGCACCATGATGAGCATAATTGATTGCACAGTTGTGAGAAAGCAACAGTAGAGAATGTGGAGAAAGAGTTATCTCTGCTAGCTAGTCTGCCAGCTGATTTGCCTACTATACTACTTTCAGAAGAAGAGTTTGAAGAAACTCTAAAAAAGAGAGAACAGCCAAATACAGCTGATAAAGAACATTAAAAATAACCTTAATAGACTAGAGTAGCAATGGGAGTTTGCAGAGTGCAAACAGATTAAAAATCAGTGGAGTGCCAGTCAACAAGTTTTAAAGTCAAGCTTGAAGATTCTGTAGGCAACAAAAAAAATGAGTTTGCATGGAATAGCCATTCCCTAAGAGATTAACTCATACTGCCACTAGATTTTTAATGGGCATATGACTCATGTATGCCTTTTAAGTGGAATAAAATGGTTGCATCAATGATGGCATCCAAGAAGTTACAGTATACCCAAGTTGAAGAAGTTTACTGCCAAGCTATAGTGGAAGAAATATCTCAGCCATCTGAGCTGAGCTTTATTCGCTCATCAATCAGGATAAGAACAATATGACTGCCTATATTGCAGTTGAATACTGAAAATACTAGTAAAGTGCACTTGCATGCACTATGTGAGAGGTTTGAGCCTGAAGCTCAAATGCAAGGAATATGCAAGGGTACAGAGAAGGCCTCATTAAAGATTATATTTCATAGTTGCACTAAGAACAAAGGAGGAGCTGCCTCCATAGTGAGAAGTCAATTATGGGATTAATCTCATTGATGAATGCAAACACTATAAATATCATTTGCCTCATTATCAACAAGCTTTACAGGACCAACTTCATGAAAAAATAAATCAGTACATTGATGCCAAGTGGTGAGAACCATGCTCTGCAATGCAAGCTGCACCTTTATTATGCATCTGACAAAGGACAAGACACTAAGGACAGCATTGGATGCACAACAACACAATGATAACACCATCAAAGATGTAACTCCTCTACTAGATCAAGAGGTTATTCATGAGGATGTTGCAAAAGCCAAGTATGGGTTGAAAATTGACCTCACTGATGCATATGAGCAAGTTTGCATTCACCATACCAAAAACTTTGTTTTTGTTCCTTATCAGGACCTTTATAAGTAAAATAATGCAGATAGGTGATTACAATGCACCTGCAACTTTTCAGAGGTTGATGGCCTCAATTTTTCAAGATATTATCAGAAAGTTTATGCATATCTATCTAAACAATATTTGCATTTTCTCAGACTTCATAGAGGAGCATGAAGAACACCTTAGAATCATATTTGACTGACTATAAAAGGCTAGTTTGTATCTCAAATAGAAAAAGTGTAAATTGTATGCTACCAGCATAGATTGCTTAGACCATGTAATTAATAAATAGAGTATTCACCCAGACATGGATAAACTTGATCATATTTGAGAGTGGTGTACACCATGCAATTATAATAACATACAGCAGTTTATGCAGCTAGTTAATTATATTGGTAATTTCTTACCAGACATAACAGCTTACATTGGACCACTCATAGCTATGATCTAAAATGTGTTGCCTTTCATGGGAGACTGCTACATCAGTGCTTTGACATGATTAAGCAAATATACACAAAGATGCCAGTCATCCAAAACTCATGTTGAAGCCATGTTTGACCAGGGGAAAATGTGACAAACTTGCTGACTTGCAGAATTCATGTCATGGAATTTCACTGCTGCTGAGCAGAATTATGCAGTACACAAGTTGAAAACACTTACAATCTTTAGAAGCCCTCCTCAAATGAGAGGATAATCTAATGGACTATAAAATCCACATCATGGATCATAAAGTCTTAGAGTTTTTTAAGACTCAAGTACACTTGCCCCTGCAACAACAGCATCAATGGATGGACAGCAAGGATTTGCTATTACATATGTTTCAGAATATTATGAAACATGTCATGAAAATATGAGCTATACAAGCTCAAGAGCTGAGGCACAGTAAGCATCTGCAGGAATAAGTTGAGACCTGGGATGTGGAGGCATACACTGTTGGGCCTGAGCATAACACTATCAGGTTCTGATCCTGGACCTCAACTAGAGGTACTTGCCTCAAATAACATGACTCAGAGTGAAGTATTGGAGACTAAAAGGCCCTTACCTAGCCCAAGCAATCATGACCACTCAGAATTCTGAGCTAGAATCAAGCAGGAATACTGGCTTGACAGGTTATTTGTTGAAATCCTCATCAATGCAAGGGATCATCCTTGTTTCACTATTGAGCAGCAGCTCATTTATATTATGAACCTTGTGGAAACAAAATTCTTATGTATTCCACAAGATAGATCATTAATAATGATGATATTAGATCAAGCTCATCACACAGTGGGTCATTTTAGAACCCAACAAACACTGAATTATATCCAATGATGGCACTGATGGTCACAGATGTTCACTGATACAAGCCAGTTCTGCTTGACATGCAAAATCTGTCACCACTCAAAATCATCAAACTAGAAACCTGCAGGAAAGCTGCACTTTCTTCCTATTCTAGTCAACTGAAACTTTATTGGGATGGACTTTGTAGGCTCATTTCCAGAGTCACATGTAGATTGATCCCACTTGTTGAGCTTGCAATTAATATGAGTGTATCAGAAACTACAGGCTACATGCCCTTTAACTCAATAGTGGCTATATGCCATCCATGATAAGTGAATTATGTGCAAATGAAGTAATTTACAAAGGCATCAAGAACTTCATGCAGCAAGTGCTCATGAACTTAGCCAATGCACATGATGCAATTATTGAGGTGCACATATTCCAGATGTGTAACATGAATTAAGCATTGACAACATGATTCAGACATCAAAAAAGATACCTTAGTATACCTTTCTTGAAATTTGAATCTGCTTAAAGGCAGAGTTAGTATGCTATGCTCAAAATAAATTGAGCCATAAAAAGTCCTTGAGGCTGAGGCTAGCATGTCAAACTACATGCTGAAACTGTCTGCAGCACTCTAAGCTAGATGCTTGTTATCCAAGTTCCATGTATTATTATTGCAATCCATACCAAGCTAGTAATGACATCCTGTTCCTAAGCAGTGCAACATTTGAACCATACAGTTTTGAAGCTGGTGACAACTAGGAGTGGTTCATGAAGGACCTCATTGGTCATAGATGGACAAATAGTGGTGACCTCAAATTCAAGGTTTGCTGGAGTCTAAATGATAACCACCTGAAAACTGCTAAGCCACTGTAAAGAGCTTGCAGCTCTTAATTGGTACTTGAAGCTTCAGAGTGTGAAATGTTCTAAATACTTGGCCAGACATGCTCATGACATATGTAATAAAGTGATGATAATAAAAGAGATCTAGTCACTTGATATTTGTGTTTGTTGACACTGATAGGCAAAATTTGCAAAATTTTTGCAACACTGACCTTTCTCTTATACCATGGACCAATGATGTGGTAGTAGTTTACCATATTTATCATGACATAGCCTACTAGGAAACTCAAACCAAACAGTGCTCACAAAGATCTGAGGACATCTGTACAAGGTCAAAACCAGACTCAGTTTATGCAGCTGCAAGGCTTTAGTCAATTTAGACAGGGCTATGAGCTGAACCTGTGCCCTTCTTGTCCACAGTACTATCTGAACTGGGGAAAAATGCTTCCTTACTATACACCTACACATCCTAAGAATTACCCTGAAAGCAGGCTGTTGCAGTTATAAGAACAGTATGCCCAGATGGAGGTAGATGATGAGGCAGACCATGTACACCACCTTCAGCCATTGACTTCCTCACATCCAGTGGTGTCAACTGAAGCACAATAGCCTCAGTAGCAAGAGATGAAGGAAATCTATGCACTTTAAGAGCTAGTGAATCAGGAGAAAAAACACTTATGCATTGACTTGAAAATGCTGGACAGCCAGTCCCTCAGTTGGCTGCATTTTTAAATGACCACTTAGCAGTTCCAGTGATTAAAGGCTTGCTCAACTAGATTAAGCTAATGAAGTGACAGCACCAAACTGTGCTAGAACACATTGATTGCACAACCAAGTGCAAAACATATGAATACAATAAACTAGCTATGAAACTGAAACAGCTAAAGTTTCAGCCAGGAAGAACTCATGAGTATGCTCAGTATGTACAACCTGTTGCACCCAGACTACATAGACCCATGCTTTTGCAGCCAACAATTGCATTATCAATATTATCAAGAGTAGTGAGCCAGGCTTCTGCAGAGAAATCATTTTCCAAGCTGTCATTGAATCAGTCAGATGAGATAATTGCTGACAACTCTGGCAAGCAACCAGAACAGTCAATAAGTACAGAAGCATCAGGGGTCAAGGACCTTAGTATGCTTGAGACAACCATGCTAGGGCCAGTTGATGCTCCAAAATCACTCATACCACAAGGAAGTGCAACTAACTGTGCTTCCACTTTCCCTAGCTCAATTTGGATTGGAAGTGGCTTCAAGTCAAGGACCAGTGCCAAAGTGCCTGCAAGTGGAACAGCTAGCCCAACACAGATATGTTGAGATTGCAAACCTGATCCTTCCATGTTGGTGGTTATTACATTTCCGGCTAACACTTTAAATCAAGCTGATCCAGCTCAACTTCATTTTAGCCCTATGGTGCAGATGCTAGTTCCTCCAGCACATTACTTTGTTGTCCATCCTGACAAAAGATCCCCATACCCCATGCAGTATAATAGGTTAGTAATGACTTAGAAAGCTTTGCAGGTGGGTAAGAGCAAAGGTAAGGCCCTTCCATCATTTAGATGAGAGCAACTATGGTCAATCAGAGTCAGAAGAGGAGCAGGATAAAGTTTCTAGACAGCAGCAGAGCACTTTCAGTGCAAAGCTAAAAAGATATGAAAAAGGCAAATAAGAAGAAACAGGCTGATGCCATTATGCACAAAGCAGAGATAGACTTCTTAGGTAGAATACCTAATGGACTAGACATTACAATATAGTCTCTCATTGGCATAGAACATCTGAACTCCTGCTTTCATAGAGGGTTGGAGTACTTTCTTTATTATTTATCATGTACAAATGCTGTGTTTTTCAGAGCTGAAGCCAATAATGCAGCCAGCTTCAAACACCTCAAAGGGACTGGTGCAATGATGCAAGGTACAATAGTATATAAGCATGCTCAGCAAGGCTTTTCTACTCTATATGAGCTCAAAAAGCTCTACAAGTACATGGCAAACTAGTTTATGCCTGAAATATGATGACAGTCAGTGTGTTTCTTCTTCCGCTGTGTAGATCATAAAACTCACCATACAGAGAAGATTTCACAGGTGTTACCATGTCAATAATTGTACATGACATCAAAGACTACAGCAGCAAGAGCAAAACTAGGACTTGATCTTGGAAGACTTAGCCAATGGTTGTCTTGCTTAGAAATATTATAAGGATGCCACACCCACACCAGCACCCACACATGACCTGAACTCCATTCATATGTCAGACTACAACTTTAAAATTGACATTGTTGATGTAAGGGTGACCTCTGGGGACTGTGGCTCAGTCACACAGCTGACAGAGGAAAATCCAAAGTATATTGAGTGTTGTACAGATGATTACCAGTCTAACTACTCCCCCGGCAGAGGGAAATCCAAAGAGAACAAGTCTTAGGATTCTCTATGCCAGGAGCAATGCTTTAGAGGCTTCTGATGCATGGGAAGAAACTGTACAATACACAAAAGCCACAGGGGAGGCCTAAAGGGGCAAATCTTTGAAAATGATCAAACTCTAGAAATTGCCAGACATTGTGGATCTGCTGGGTCAGGAACTTGTTTGGATTATTGACAGAGTAGAATTGAAGCTAGAGGGCTGAAAGTAGGACCAAAAGGAAGGGCTGAAGA
>JABAKA010000262.1:0-10117 GCA_018857285.1 Termitomyces sp. Mi166#008
AGAATGTATGGTGAGGCAATGACCAGGACAGATCTATGGAAAGGATCCACAGACAGAAAGATGGAGCAAATGTATGTACTGAGGCCAGTTAGTGCTAGAACAATGAAAAATCACTGAACTTTTGCTCTCAAATACAACATGAATAGACAGATGGTTGGCCAGAAAGTGAGACTGGTCATGAAGGGCTTCACCCAGATCTCAGGAGTGGATTTCCTCATCACTTATGTGCCAGTGGTATGTGACAAGTCCTTGCACATGAGCCTTGCAATTGGCACTGTATTAGACTATAAAATCTGGCAGATTGACTACATGAGTGTATACCTTAATGTACCAACCCAGGCTTTTATACTCATAGAACTGTTGGAATTCACTGACAAACCTCATGTGTCAGGGTGGCCAATGGCCAAATAAGGAGGAGTGTTGGAATTCACTGACAAACCTCATGTGTCAGGGTGGCCAATGGCCAAAAGCTGGCCAGTGTACGATTCCTTTATTCCACTATATTGCTTTGACATTCAATGTATCACACAATCACACCATTGTCCCATAGACTAATATATATACCACATATATAGAATTACACCCTCAGTCACTTATACATGACTGAGGGTGAGTAACTCAATTATTATTGACAACACTACTTATGCTTACATTGTACCATAGACTAGAATCACTTATATTCTGTATAGGTTCTAACAAGAACAACCAGAGAAATACATGAAAAAGCTGAGTGAGGTTTTCAAAATTGACTTGACAGAAGGACAATGGGTTAGAGGGAGTAAGGATTGGATGTGAACATAGCAGCAGAGGATCTGAAACATCTAAAGGATGACAAAAGGAGTTTAGTGGCAGTGTTGGATAAGGCATTATACAGGACAATGTATATGAAAAACAATTGGTGGAAGACCTTGGATGAGGACATGCTGAGACTAGAGTACAGGTGGTCTGAGGCAGATCAGTTAGTAAGGTCAAGGAAGAGAGATGGCTTGCAAACCATCACAAGCACCTACACAGATGATACAACAGGAATGTCCTCATCAAAGGAGGAATTTAAATGAGCATGCAGAGAACTGAGGAAGAACTTCAAAATCAAGGACATAGGTGACATACTTTCATATTGGAAATATATGTCCACCACAACTGCAGTAGGAGACTCCTCATCATCAACCAGGAGGAATATCTTCAACATGTTCTTGAGCAATATGGAATGATTGACTGTAAACTCAAATAAACTCCACTGCCATCAGAGATTGTTTTCAGCAAAGTGCAGTGCACCATATCAGAGGAGGATAAGAAGTTTATAGCCAACAAACCTTTCAACAAGGCCCTAGGCTTGCTCATGTATACACAGATTGAAACCCACCCCAACATTGCTTTTGCAATCACATCCTTTAGCTGTTTCATGCACAACCTGGAAAAAGCTCATTGGCAGGCCCTCAAGCATGTTATACAATACATTAAAGGCACAATCCACTACAAACTATGCTACAGCAGTGAGGGCTGACTCCACTTTTGCTGTGCCTGCTTCAATAACCAGTGCTCCAGACATGGGCCCACTGCCTTTGAACCCAGCCACCAATGTGGAGATGACCTTGATGGCCAGTGCCATCAAACTGTCTGCTGCATTGCCAGTTGGAGAATGGAACACCACAGTGACTAGTGCTGCTGAAAAGTCTCTTGACTGGAGCAAGGAAGTAGAGGAGGCCATTCATAATGGCTTTTTGAGTGCAAACATGGATAATGATGACTGTCCCAAGTCATTGATATTATTTGGGCCCAGTCACACCTTCAACCAGGCCCAACTTACAGTGGTTGGAGAAACCAACAACTGTCCAAAGTTGTTGATATTACTCAGTCACTCATGCCCAATCAATTTGATTGGGATAGATTCAACACAGAAATGACTGCTACACTTCCAGTGTGCCACAACCAGCCTGAATAGCTGAAAGTGGTACAAAAATATGTGTTGTGTACTTACACAACCACAAGAGCAGAAAAATCAAGACATTTCAGTCTTGTACTTTCAGGGGTGGGGTGCCGAATCTCACCTTGTATACTGCTCAAATACTATATGTGATGAGTCTATAAATGGACTCAAGGAGGAGTATGTAATAGATAGTAATTATAATTATTCTCTTAATTATTATTATGCACTATTCAGCATCATCATTTGGTGATGCTATTTATATACTATGTATTATATAATATAAGGGCAGCTTTGTTCTTAATTCATGCAGTGTAGCAGAATCATAGACTGGTCTGACTTATACTGTGTGAACCATAAATGGCAATTCTATAATGCTGTTACATGAGTCCAGTCATTGGTTGGATTAAAATCCCATTTCCATGAAACTAATGAAGGGACTTGAGGTTATGTCTCAATCACATGAATCATGAGCCAAGAGAGAAATTTGAGTAGAACAGTCTTTAGAGACCTTGCACAACAATGTTTCCTCTTCAGATGAGTTATGATAATATTTACTGGAGAGAACTTCCTCTGACAATGTTTTCTCATTAGATACAATGTGACCTCACATATATTACTTGTATCACCCTCCCACCACTACTTTTTGCTACATATGATTATGTACTTAGCTGTAGATTGGTGAATGCAGCAACTGAGCATGAGACAGGCCTAAAGGTCCTCCCAAGGTGCTTGGTATTTCCACTATTTCTCTATGTTTAAGTCCAGTCATTGGATAACTCTCTCAGTTGTGTTCAGTCCAGGGGACATAAGGGACCATTGGAAAGACTATTGGCAGGAAGTATTCAGGTTCAAAATACCTCTTTTCTTCCACCTTCCAGACAAAGGCCTCATTCTGCTTTGCCATCATGTCAGCAAGAACATTTAGCTCAGCTTCATGAAAGAAATCAGTATCATGTTCTTTGATGAACTGGTCTTTCCTTTTCTGGGTAAAGTGGCCTGTCAAGATAAAAGGTTTAGGGTTTGGGTCCAAAGCTGGCATGTTAACTAAAGGATCCCCATGAAGATGCTGTTCTACTCAGAAAGCCTCAGGTACTGTGCCAGCCAAGGGTTTAACTAGTGCAACTGGCTTATACTTTTTCTTGGTTTGGACTCCTTTCCTTTTCAGAGCATCAGCAGCAAAGCTATTGGCTGTCAGATGATTGGCAGTGCTGAAAGGGTTAGTATATGATGCTAAATCTGGATCTGCAGGAGTGCATATGATTTCAGGAAGAGTGGGGGTTTGAGAAACTTGTCTGAGAATCAAAGAGTCTATAACTAAATAAGTGTTTTTGGAAAGGAAAAGTTATTGAAAATGGGTTTGAAAGGATCAGGAGGCTGTAAAATAAAGGTAAGCTAAAGAGAGATTGTCTGTGTCAGGAAAGGAATTGTCCAAAGGCAAAAGAATAGAATTGTCAAAAGGAGTATAAGAAACAAAGTTAACTTTTGGGTAGAGTGGTCATAGTCCAGTGTCATTTCCATATCTCTGAGGTCATCTGGATTCTCATCATCAATGGGAAGGAAAGGAACAATGGGTTTTGAGATCATCAGTTGGGGATGAACCTTGGAGGCTTTTGGTTTTAGTGTAAATGCCATCCTCTTTTGAATGTTGCAATGGTTTGGCTATCCCCAGTGTTTGGGTTGGTAATGGTTATGACAGTCTCATCAACTGAGAGCATTCTGACTATGCTGCAGGTTAGCACATCAAATTGTTTATCCAGCAAAATGTCATATGCTGGTTGGTGGATCACATAGATCTGCAAATACAAGGTAAGGCTGGCAATGGTACATAGTACACTGCATGCCAGGCCTTGGGATGGGTCTATAGTGCTGTTAATGCTCTGCATGTTTAAAATGATATTGGGGTTGTAAACAAGACTCAAATAGTGAGCAATCTTTTCAGACATAGAAATAATTGATAAACCACTGTTCATTATACACTCTCCTTGTTCTTTGCCATCAATTATAGCTCAATTATAGTAAGGAGTGATCATGGAGAATCTGTGTTCTTGGTGACAGTCAAAGTGTCATATTGCCACTCTTGAGGACAATGCTGGTGGTACACTTCTATAGTATCCTATGCCTCATATGTGCATCTGTGGTCAGGATTAACACTTTGGTGAGTGTTGGCATTGCTGTAAAAAGTGTATCCTCCCAATTGGTAATGGTTTTCTGTTGGTTGTTTGCTGACTGTGGAAAGGATGTTGTCTATTCCATCTGTAATCTCAGCAATAGCTGCCATGTTATCATTTAATACTGTCAAGGAGTCACCATTGCTCGGAATTGATTTTTGAGGGTGAGCACTGCTTGCTGTCACTGTCAATTGGGTGATAGTCTCTCAGTGGCTGTTTGGCTGTGGAAAGTTTGACTCTGTTGTCAACCTATCTTTTGTTGCCTTGCCTGAGCATATTGAGTTTGTTAAGCTCAGCAGTATGGTACTGTATTCTTTTTTCAGCAGTTAGTATATATTGGTCAACACAAGGTTTCTGAACAATTTTGTGGACCATCTGCTAAATACTTACTTGCCTACAGAACATTAACCAGCATTGGGATTGTCTGCATATTTTGCATTCCTTGCTGTTGGGCAGTGTTGGGATTGGTGTTGCCTATGAGATTACTTATGGCAATATTCCTGGAGTTAAAACAGTGCCACTCATCAATCCTGTCTTTGTAAAACAGTTTGTCAGAGTAAGACAGAATGTAAGCTCCTGACAGCAGCACAACTTGTGATTGTGTCAGCATTTTTCTGCCTGTACATAATTCTTCAGGTCAAAGCAATGGCCTTTAAACATGGCCATTGTGTGACCAGCCTTGCTGCAGAAATGGCAAAGTTCTCACAACAATAAAGGTCTACCACTGAGAATGGCATCTGAGGCTTTCAGAGTCAACCTCTCCAGTGCCTGCACCAAGGTATCACTAATAATTTGGGTTAGCTCTTTCTTATGGTGGGCTCTAAAATGATAGCATGCAAACTGGTCTAGATGTGTGTAGCAATAGAGGAGCTAGGCAACTCCAAAGGACACAACAACCCAGACAAGCAGGTCTTAGTAGGGATGTGCACTAATGTGTGTTACAAGGGCTTGTCCTGGCTTCCTAGATACTAGAACTGTACTACATAGAATTGAGAGTGGAAAAGGTCTTTATGTCAAGAGGAAAGTATCAGGGGACCTCCCTTTTCATTCCTTATCCCTCTTTGCTCTATTACAATTTTCTGTTATTCCCTTTTCATTATGTCAGCAATTCTATCTGGAATTGATTATATCAGCATCACCTGACTTGTATCATGTGATCTATATTCATTTTTATGGATGGAATCACCTTGTGTTAGGAGTGTGTATTTTGCTGGTTTCTGTCTTCAGCCATTTTTGAGGCCTATCATTGTATAGCAGCAGAAGGATATTCTGGATCATATGTACATACTTCTAAGTTAATATTCAACTTTATTAGGCCTCATTTTCATGATTTCTCCCAGGAATGCTTCATCAAATGGATAAACACTCACAACAACATTCATTGGTTCCCATGATTAAGATTGCACAGGAGTTCATCACAAGAACAAACTAGCAATAAGTCTTTCCTCTATTGCTTTTAGCAGAAATCTCCATTGGATTTTACCTTTGCAGAGAATTCAAGAAACTCAGACTACAGCACTGAAATAAGCAGATTCCTGGTACATTGAGCTTGAGGTGAAGATGTGTGAAGCACTGAAAGAGAAGGTGAAGGTGATCAATGCACTGAAGGAGGACAAGGCAAGGAAGAATGAGTGAGTTATCATATGAACTCTGTGCTTTATTCTTATTGTATCATATGCCTGTATGCTTATAATAATTCTAATTCAACATTGCATGAGCCTGCTTGTGAGTAAAAAGAAATTATCATTAATATTTTAAGAACCAGTATAATATAAGAATCCCACAAAGCTCTCATTCATTGAGAGGATCATAATTTAAATGTCATCCTGTGTCCATTCTGCTAAATTTGAGTCCCACAATAATAGAAAATTATTTTATATTATTTTTATAATGACAGAATAAGTCTAATATAAGAGTAACCAAACTTTTGTGCTATGGCCATGTATGGCAACTAAACTATTAGTCCCATAGGTCTTTATGAGTACCCATATATTTGCAAATATTCTAACAAACTTTTTTACTAATGAATGAGTTTTGGCAAGCCCCAAATCATGCTTGAAATTATCCAAGCATTCTAGAAAAGTAGCCCATCCTTTGAGTGCAATGAATTCCAAACTTGCATTGTGCTTGTTTTTTTGTGTTGAATTGATCTGAGTCAGATCCAGATAGATGAACAATTCTATCTGTTATGTACACATAAGTATCATAATATATGCAGAGATATACAACCTTTCTTAACCTTAACCTTAAAATATGAGGCAACCAAGACTTACATGTCAGCTACAGATGTTCTCTGACAATATCACCATAGTTTCTGAAGGCATCAATCCTTATGAGCTCACTGATCAAGCTTGTTATGCATGTTTCAAAAGACAAGTGGCCCTGCACAGATGCTCAAAATGTGAAACTGTCAAGTACTGCAGCACTGGTGAGCCAAAGTTCAATGTTCATGTCTTATCCAAATGACTCACTGTTTCTTTTTGTCAGAATGCTAAAAAGTTTGTTATTGAAATGTGATTACATTTTCTTATTGCTCAGGCTTGACCATGACACACAGAACAATTGGAATAGCCATAAAGTCATGTGCAAAGCACTTCACAGACTTTGCAACAACAAAGTATTTCAAAACTTGGTTGCCAATGTCCCTACCATGCCATATCAGGACTTTCAAAGGCTCAACAGGAATATTGAAGCTACTGCCTTGGATCAACTTCAATATCTCAAGAGCTCACTTGAACATCAATTGACATTGCCTGAACAAAACATAATTGCCTAGGAGCGCCAATGTATAGTGTGATGGATATTTGCCTTTTGGTATTCACATTTTTTCTTCATTCTCCTTCCAATGGATGTACCAATCAGATGCTTTGAGTAGAGGCAGCAAATAACCTAAAACCTAATTCTGTTCCAACCCATCTTAAGGCTTGTCATATGTGTAACTTGACTTTCTATAGAGTCACTGGGATACCATGCAATGCCACCACACAAACAAAGCCTGTGAAGATGGTCATGACAGATTAACACAGTGTCAAATGAACAAGGAAGTCTGGCAATGTAAGGGGACTAGTTCCTTATAGGGACATGTCCATCCTAGCTTGGCTTAGTTTGTATGCTCAGCATTCTTCTATCTGTCATCTGAACCGCTCAGCATTCTCTTATCCCCTTCTGCCAGTATTAGTCATCTTTCATTAGTCATCAATCAGACTATTACTCATCTTTGATTATTGTTAGTCATTTTCCTTTACATATCTCGGGCCAATGTGTCATATAGCATTAGTCAATAGGTACCAGAGATGTAGTATATAAGGAAGCCTGCAGGATGAAATGTCCTCAGGCTTAGCAATAGCAGTGTTTCACAGGCCTATCCAGTAAACCGACTGTAAGGCTGCCAGTGATGTCCCTCCTGTCATCAGTGCCCACTTGTGTCCTTGCTTACTCCTTGCTCACCTCTGGCCTCCCTTCATGGCTTGCTCATCGTCTGCTTGTCATCTGTCTCAGCCTTGCTCAGCCCACCTCTTGGTTGGAATACCATGGTTAGCCATCCCCTTACAGGTTGCTAAGCCTCCTATGCTGCCCACCTATCTAGCATGCAGCATCCACCCTATTCTCTCTATGTTGACATCCTTTAATCAAGACTCCTGGTCTCGTCCTACTACTCTGACAAACACCTCTACAGCTTCCCCCCTGCCTAGCACCTCTGGCCAAGCATCAGGCACCCTGCCCATCCCAGATAAAGGTCTCTTGGCGACACCAATCAGAACTGCAAAGTACTGGGCCCACGTCTCTCAGATGGAACTGATGATTACCGGTATACTGGCACATCTCACAGCTATCGAAAAGGGCTTACAGATCACCTCTGTCGCTGCCCAAACCGCTCCCAAGCATAGTAGCGCTCCAGCTCCAGCATCTAAGGCCCCTCCCACTTCATTGAAAACACCTACTGCATCCACCTCTCAAATCCCTTGACGTGTAGTGTGATCTACATCTAATGCACCCCTGGCCATCCCCCTCGCTCAGAAACTACCCCCTACTGATGGTCAAGCTTGACGCTATAAATGCGCACTCGAGATTCCCAACTCTCTTGTGTTGCATGTGATCGGGGATCAGAGGCGGGGCCTTAAACAAGCCCACAATCTATCCAGCTCTTGGTTGGCCGCCTTTGCAGTTGGTCCTGCTGGGAATGAAGGACACTGGTTTGTCACTATTAGGGGCACCAACCAGCAGATTGGTGAAGCCCTTGTGGTAATTGAAAAGCGCATTGCAAAGCATCAAGTGCATACACCATGGAAGCAGAAGACTGGCAATGCTGTGCTGGGAGTTGCTGCCCCAGCCCCATCTTCCTCCAATTTGAGTTCCATATTGTCTACCCCTAAACATCCTACCAAGCAGACAGGACCTCCCCCTACTCCTACTCTGTCACGTCCTGCTGCTACACCCCACTACTTGGGCTCTGCTAAAGCCTCTTCTAGCAGGAAGTCCAATAGTGACTGGTCCTCCCACAACTGTCATGCCTTCACTGGCCTCTAGCTCTCCAATGGATACCACATTGCCAATGGCCCTCTCTACTCCGACACCTGGCATGTCAGAGGCCCCTATCATATCCTATGCTTTCGGACATTATTCTGGAGGCAACACGGTGACGTGCGGCTCTAACACAGCCCAATGCTCTTGGCCTTTTAGGGGCCATCGTTAACACTGTTCATCGAGATGACAAATCTTGGAGAGGGAGTGATGTAAGGGGACTAGTTTCTTATGGGGACATGTCCATTCTAGCTTGGCTTAGTTCGTATGCTCAGCATTCTTCTATCTGTCATCCAAACCACTCGGCATTTTCTTATCCCCTTCTGCCAGTATTAGTCATCTTCCATGAGTCATTGATCAGACTATTACTCATCTTTGATTATTGTTAGTCATTTTCCTTTACATATCTCGGGCCAATGTGTCATATAGCATTAGTCAATAGGTACCAGAGATGTACTGTTGATGCTTATAATGATCCTTTGGGTGCTGAAACATCTTTACTGTGATAACAAATGGACTGGGAGCAAGACACTTACTATCCATGCATGTAACTCTTGCCTTATTCCATTGAGATAAAGTTAAATTTACTCCATAGATTCTTGGGGTGGACTACTTCACTGAAATTGCTAATGCTAAAATATTTGAGGAGATTTTACATCATTTACCTAAGATCAAGATGCTTCAAGTACCACTATTTGTGATATTCCTCTTCATCAATTCAATTCTTTTCTCATAGATCATTTTCTGTAGACCTTAGGTGCCTAAAATTCCTAAAACTAAGATGCAGATCTGCTGGTATCTCTGTTTTTTGTTGATTTTACTCTCTTTGTTGATCATAAACTCATCAGAAAATGCACTTCCCACAAATGCAAGGTCATTCTGTGTTACTCTGCTCAGTATGTACTCCCCCTTCATTGTGATTGACACTTTCTGCAAGAGATATTATGTCTATGCAAGGACACTGAGTGACAAGTTCATGAAGCCTGATCTTGCTGTTGCCTATAACCAAGAGGAAGCTAAAGCTGAAGCCAAAATCCTCCAAGTCATGGGCACCAATCTTGTTTCCAAACTTGGCCTTGAAAAGAATGTCTGAAAAAACATTTCATTCAAACCAGGACCAATGAAGGTTACTGCTTTCTATCCTATCAACAGCTGGTTAGCAGGGAGTTTTTGTTAAATGAACATTGTCTCCAGTATTATGATTTTTTTTTGTGATGGCATTTGCCTTGTAATCAGTCCTGCAAAATTCAGAAATCTGTTGTTGTATATCCATTCCTCATTTTTAAACCAAGAAGGGTCCTCTTATTCATGTAAATATCTTTCTACTTTGGTTCTGTATCTTTTACACACAGCCTGCCATTCATCTGCATCCATTCATCTGCACCTGCATATGTATCAGTGTAACCAGGTCATTACATCACAATGACTATATTAGGAGCTGTCACATAGAGTGACATTATTTATGGCCCAATATTGTATTAGCTAAGATAACTTTCTTGTA
>JABAKA010000264.1:0-10028 GCA_018857285.1 Termitomyces sp. Mi166#008
AAAAAAAGTAGAAGCCTACTCACCGTAGACAACACTAACACGTTCAGAATGAACCAGAACAGGAACAGTGTATGTATAACAAAGCAGAGCATGGTCTACAGACAATGGTTAAGGTATAGTTCAAAGAGTTCTGTCATGGACATCAGATGTCCACCACTTGATTGTGTCTACTTATGTAAGCCAGGCTTACAAATAGGCCTGAATCATGGCATGTGAGGAAGAATTCAAGAAGATGATGTTTGAGAAGTTTATAGCATCACTTTGAGCCAAGTGGCTGAAAATTAGTTGAGAATACACTTTAGAGATTCAGCAGAGAATGTTCCAGGGAAAGGCTCTGTTTTAAATGAGCAGATTCAGTGTGTGAGGCTAACACTGCATTGATTAAGTTCCTTCATCTCTATATTCCTGATGAGAAACTGCATGCCCACCTTCTCACTAGAATGAATGAATGCCTCATTATGGCCTACTGCATCGCAAACAACATTAACAATGCCCTGGCAAAGCTGATTGATATCAACAACTGGATTGCCATCATTGCTAGTATTAACAACAACATTCATGCCCAACAACGCCACTTCAAAAATACGTTGAAGACTGCCAAAGCAGAGGCTGTGACTACCAATGCTAGCAAGAAGACCACCTACAAGGTCTTGACCACTTTGACACCCCTTACTTCAAGCTCAAATGTGAACAGTACCTTTGGCTCATTGTCATTGATGCAGTAGAGCAATGCTCCTGCAGATACATATACCCACTCATTGAAATGGAGCATCTGTTGCTCTTCAACTATAAGGAGTGTACCAGATGCCACAAGTTCTACATCACCCAAAATCACAATTGCAACAACTGCTTACAGGACAAGCCTCTTCTTTTAGCCACATACATTCTCCCCACTCAGAAGTTGGCCAAAACTGCTTGAAAGCACTTCATTGCCAATGAAGGCAAGCCAAAGAACACAGATAAAAGCATGCTCATTGCTACAGTCATGATCAATGCTGCAAGTGACAGCTCAAAAGATGATGGCTCTGATGCTGAGCATGCCAATGAGTTAGCTGAGCTTAAGAATGACTACATCCATACTGAAGAGTATTTTTTACCTTGTTACCTCACTTGGGACTGCCTTATTACCACTTTTTCTATTATTCTTACTCCTGTACATGCACTAGTTGATAATAGTGCTCCTCCAGTGATGATTTCTAGCCTTTGCTATCTGACTTGGACTCCCTCACAGACATCTTTTTAAACCACTTGTTGCCAGTACTGCATATGCTAATGAGGGTAAACCAATCACCCTGGACTCTTATGTTAAGATTTCTGTTATGTCTTCCTGTTTCTTTTAAACTTCTTGATCACAGCTTTTTGTTATTTGCTTAAACTTGTACATAGACCTTCTTTTTGGTTTAGATTTTCAGGCCTGTAACAATATTGCTGTCAATATTGCTGTTGATGTGGCTAAACACTTTGCAGTAGATACAACAACAAGGACCTTTTGCATTTACCATCTTTTGAGCCACATAAGCCTTATAAAGCTGTGAATGCAATGTTGCCTTGCAAATACTGCCAAGTAAAGGCAAAGTAGATCAAAGAAGGCTGGGCCACAACAGGCAAAGTCAGAAAAGATGTTCATTTCAAACTGCTTGCTAAGTTTGAATATGAAAAGAAGTGGTTTGACATGGAGCTCTACACTTTCTTAAATAATACAACTAAAATCTTCTCTCTCATTTTAAAATGCATTTGCAGAGTCAGACTGCCTTGCTAAGCTAGACAAGAAGCTCAAATCTGATGATTTGACATCCTCCACATTAAAAACTTGTTAGAAATAGCAAAGTGACCATATCAGAAATTGAACCTGAGACCCTCTTGAAAATGTATCCCATATAATGCTCTAGCCACTGAGCTACATGGTCTGATTATATATGAGAGCTAGAAGGTCATGCATATGCCTTCTAGACCTGAGATGATTCCCACTACTATCACTGAGGCTTACTGCAAGGGCTGAAGCACTGGACAGTTTGTGTGGGAATTCAGATCTCTATGGCTGTTATGTGACTTGTTCTGTCATCACTTAACAGAACTTACTGTCAGAAGTCTATCATATCATTAATGTCAAGCTGGGTGCAAAATTTACAATTGCTCAAGCATATAACTGCCTTCATAAGTTTCATAATGGTGAAAGACCTTGATTGAACAACATTTTACTGCTGGATGTATTTGTTTTTTTTCTTTAAATTTCATTCTTTCTCCTTCATTATTCTCAAGGCTAACACCACCACCCTTCCTCAATGGGTTAATAATTTTCAAATTTTAATTTTGAAGAACAATAACAATAAGAAAAATGAAGAGAAGAAAGTTCATGCTATTAAAAGAATCAAGCATGAACATGTGAAGAAGTTGATTAGAAAGGAGAAAAAGAAAGAAGTGGAGAGAACACAGGTGATAGTGGTGCTAAAGGTGTTTGTGATTTCTACTGCTGAGCCTTTATACTCAACTCCTTCAAAGCCCATGATTGTCATTCTTTCTAGAGTGCCAAGATCTATTATGAAGGTGCTGACTCCTCCTTTTAAAGTACTAGTAACTTCAGTCACCAAGGTAGCGGCTTTGTGAGAATATCAGCAACCTGTTCAGTTCTAGGAATGTGGTGAGAGACAAGTTTTTGCTGGTCTACAGCATCTCTGAGCCAGTAAAAACTGAGATCAAGCTGCTTCATCCTCCCATAATGTTCAGGATTCTTTGTTACACTTACTGCTGATTGATTGTTAATCAAGATTGAAGATGGAGCAAAAGAAGTGTAGCTCATTTCATGTAGAATATTGCGCATCCACAAAATCTCCTTGTCTGCTTCAACAGCTGCAATGTACTCTGCTTTTGTTGTAGATAAAGCAACAACAGATTGAAGCTTGCTGCTTCAGCCAATATTTCTACCACCAATAGTAGTCAGCTAACCACCATGAGCACTCAGAATCTGGACAATCTCCATGAAAAGCATCACAGAATGTAGTGAATGGTAGAATGCCAGAGTCAGCATTGAAGTGGAGTTTGTAGTCTATAGTTCCTTTATAGTGGTGCAATAAATGTTTGACAGCAGCTCAATGCTTGGGGCCTGAAGATAATTTAAATTGTCCTAAGCATGATACAGCATAAGCAATATCTTCATTACCATTGACTCTGTTTCTGCAAAATCAATTTGTAAAGTTGATGGTTTTACTATTGCTGCTACAGGCATTGGCAATGTACACCTCTGCATTGCAGAAGACTCATACCTTGAGCTCAAGAATGTGCTCTATGTGTCTAAATCTGTGAAGGATACCTTTTTTTTTATTAAAAAAACTCAAGATGCCTGTGATATTTTGGAAAGGGTGCACAGTATTAATGAGAGCTTAGGATTATGCCAGAGCTATGCTGAACATGCAGAAGGAGAGGTTGAAACAGTTGAGGCAGCAATTCAAGTTGGTGTGGCAAGAGATGATTAGTGAATTGTTAGAGCACAATGCTTTGATGTGTTATGTTCAGAAATGTGAGTTGGCTTTAGCTTGACAGGACAAGAACAGAAGGTGCTGTAACAGGTTGTGGCGATGGAGCAGGAAGAATTCCTCCTTGGTGACCAGTAGGTGGGACGGAAGCCATTGCGGTGGTATTGCCTTTCAAATGCCAATCTCCTGCATTAAACATTTCCTCCACTTCATATGGGTTGTTGGGATGGTGAAGTGGGTAGAGAATTTTTAGGTGCCATGCTATTCTTACCCACAGAGTCAATGGTATTCTGTGCTGAAACTTCTCTTTCTCTGATGACTGCTCCATCTTACCATTATCTGCCAACCAGTTCACTATCCTTTTGGAATTCACGATGGTATTGTGAAAAAAATGCTCACAATGGCGTACCCTTGCTAAGGAAGTTGGCTATTAGCTTTTCAAGGTCATTTCGGGTATACCTATCCCTGAACTCAGAACCAGGGTAAAGCTTGAAAATTTCAGCCTTCCATTCCTCATAGGTGTAAGCGTGGGCAGTGAGTTCAGGTTTATCGTGAGTAGCTGCAGGAGTGAATTTGCCTTTGTATTCTTTAATGCTCATCCACGTTTCTCCAGTATTGTAAGTCAAGTAATGGACAGCATAATCTTTCTTTTGGCAATTGTTGTTAACTTGGCATGCTTGAAAGAGGTACTCCAATTCTTGGAAGTACTGCACCAACTCGTGCACTTTTTCTTCATCCCATTTTGGCATGGTATGGTGCCCTCATGTCAGCATGAGTTGGGTGTTGTCCTTCATAGTGCAGGGAGGTTCAATTGGAGTATTAGGTATGGTCAGGATTAATTCGGCTATGATGGAAACTAGCGTTTGGTCAGAAGTACATGGTTGCATAGGTACTGATTGATATTCGAAGCTAAGAGGTGTTAGAGGGCTAAGCAACCAACTATTGTCAAGGCTTCTTGGAAAAATATCTGGTATGTTGTCAAGCATTAGTCTCCTAGCGACTGCATCTAGTTTGTTGGCTAGATTGGCTGGTCTAGGAGATTCTGCAGGTGATGCGAGGTGAATATGAGAAGGAAGAATGATTTAAAAGCGCTGAAAATACTGTCTGTGAGTAGATTCTTTTGTGATTTGTTGCCGATAAAACCCTTGCAGTGGGCTCCAAAATAATAGCATGCTCGGTCATTTAGATGTGGGCTAAAAAGAGAGGTTGTGAGCTCTTGTTCTAAGACATAAACAACCTATCAAAGAATCTAGGTAGATTGTAGGCTACCTATAAGGAATTAATGATAAATCCAAAGCACAATGTAAGTAAGGCAAGTTCTGGCAGGGTTCTAGAGAATCAATCTGCAGGCAACATAGAGATAGCTTTGTTGGCTAGGTGAGCTAATGGACTTGTAAAGAAACTATAGTAGGATTGCTAGATAAGGGAGAATAGTGGTGAAAGAGGTAGGTGTGCCAATGAAAATCTTCAAGATGCTAAATTTTCCCTCTTCAAAATCAGCCTTGGTGACAATCTTGCTGACCAATGTTGCCGACTGTTATTGGCAATGCTTCTGGCCAACAGTTACTGGCAATGGACTTGGCAACAGTTGTTGCCAGCGAGCTTGGCGATGGTTATTGTTGACAATTATTAGCAACTGACTTAGCAACTGTTGTTGCTGATGAGCTTGATGATGAGCTTGGTGATAGTAGCTGTTGTTAATTTTGCCAATTGTTGTGCGATTTGAATAGGAGGGAGGAGACCCTGAATAAGGCAGCAAAAGTGGAGGAGAAGCAGCGGCTTCACGTGGCTGGTGGTACATGGGTGGACACCTCTTGAACAGGAATTGCAAGGGTGGCTGGAGCAGCAGTGGCAGAGAGAATGGCAGACTGGTAACGCTGCCCTGTACCCTCTTAAACTATGCCTCAAAAGGTGTGGTGCTCCGCATGCGGCACTTAGCACAGGACTTTAAACTATGCCTCAAAAGGCATGTAAAAATTATTGCAAAGGCAATGTAGTTGCTTAGCAACGATTGCCAAGCACGTGGTTTGCCTCAGAAGAAGCAACGTAGACTTAAAGTGTTAGAGACTTGGCAGAAGTGGCACTAATGTAGCTGCCGACTAACTTGCATGAGGGCAATATAGAACATAGAGCATAAGACATAGAACTGTAGTGAGAGTAAATTTCTCATGTAGAACGTTGTTGTTATTTTTCTACTTTTTGTACATTTTATATATTACTAGAGCGAAGAAATTGATAAGCTTGCCTTTTCTCCTACTATTCTAAATATGTACTAATTCTGATGTTATGAGAGTGTTAATGCTGTCAAGTGGAGCCTATGAAGTCATAGCAAACCTCTTTTTAGACAGTTTTTCCTTATGCTACCCTTTTTCCAATACAGAATGTTCTAAACTACAACTGCTGGATGCAATTTTTGTGTTTTGTCAAGTCACATGTCATCATGTGTTTAGTCACATAACTTATCACATCATAAAAAACAAGAAATTTTTAAAAAATTAACTATTTCGCAATTAGAATCTTTTGAGGCTTATCAGTGTGTAGTTCATCCCAGTTGTCCTTGATGTGTTGTGTCTTCCCTTCATTACATTCTCTTGCATGTTCTTCATCTCTGACACCTGCTCTTTCTCCACCCTCTCCACCATTTCCTTTGCTTGTTCTGCTATTTTCTTGACCATCTTCACTGTTGCCTCTGTCATGTTCTCTAAAACCTCCTCATACTCCTCCACTACCCTCCTCACTGCCTCCTCCACGATCCTCTTTGTCTTCCTTTCTTATTTCTTCTAGCCCCAGCACCACCGCCCTCATCCTGTTCTTTGCCTCATCTAATATGTCTTTTCTGGCTATCAGCACTGCCAGTGTGCACCTCAGCATGTCAACGTCCATTGGGTCCTTCACATTGTTTAGGGCACCATTATTGACCAGCCAGTTTCTTGCATCCTCTATAGTCTGTACTGTTGATGTCTGACTCTGTGTGTCTGGTGTGCCCATTGTGCTGCAAAGTTTTTGAAGTCCCTGATTACTAGCCTTAGTCACAGTTCCCCTGCTGCATTGTGCTAGCATGTTGTTGCTCACTTGTGTAGTATGTGTGTAGAGAATGTTTTTAGGGTGTTTAGTTGTAGCTTTTCCTATTTCTAATCTATTGCCTTACCCACCGCCATGTTTCCTTGGGTCCGTATCCCAAGTTCCCACAGTGTGCAGGTGGTGGTTCTAGATCAAAGAAGCTTCCAGGTGAAAGGTGAGAAAGATAGGTTCCCTAACATTACCTCCCCTCTAATGTGTGGCATCTTGATGTGCAGGGTAGAAGAAGTTCCAGATTGCTCTGTCAAGTAATAAAATAGGGTAGATTTCTCAGATGGCTTAGGGAGCATTAGGGTGTTGTTGATAAAACTCTCAGACTAGAGCAAATGCATGGACATTCTTCTGTGGTTCTCAAGATATATCCTTGATGCCATAACCCTTCCACTTCACCTTCAACATGATGGCATTGTACCCATGAGCACCTGGTAGCTCCACCATGAAGTCCACTGAAGATATGCTCCAGCACTTTGCAGAGACAAGGAGAGAGTGAAGCTGTTCCATAGAAAGTTGGCAACAAGGTTCAGTCCAGAGACAGAGATCATAGGTGCTGGTATAAGAGCTAATGTACTGTGACATCTGAGGCCACCAGTAGTTGCAGGATATGAGCTCCAGAGTCTTCCACCTGCCTAGATTACCAATAATGCAGGAGTCATGATGTTGTTCTACAATTCACCTTCAAAGTTCAGGGATGTTAAGAATATAAATGTGCCCTCAGAAGGTGAGCAGGTCATTTTGTAGGGCCCATTCATTCATGCATACCGATTTTACTCCATTATGTTGATTGGCATGCAGTGCCATAGCTGCTTTGGCCACAACATTCTTCTGTGTGCTCTTATGATTTCTTTGTTGTATATTCCTAAGAATGTTCACATCATTCCCTTGGACCACTATACCTTCAAAGGCATTCCAAGATGATGCATGTGATCCATTGATGCTCTTCTAGTCTTTTGATATAAATAAGAATATCATCAAGATAGACACAGACTATGTTTTTTACAATCAAGTCATGGAAGATATCATTCATCATTGTCTGGAAGGTGGCAGGGCTATTTGTGAGCTCAAAGAACATTACCAGAGGTTCAAAGAGTCTGCAGTTAATAACGCAGCCTTCCACTCATCTCCTTCTTTGATGCACACATTGTTGTAGCCCCAACAGACATCCAACTTGGTGAAGTAGTGTGCACCTCAGAGGTTGTTGACTAGTTCAGAGATAAGTGGATGATTCTTCATTGTCATCATATTCAGAACACAGTAGTCTTGAACCAGACAAAGGGATCCATCCTTCTTCTTAATAAAGAAGACTGAAGAGGCCATTGAAGACTTTGAAAGGCATATTTGTCTGGAGTTGAAATTTTCTTGTAAGAATGCATCTAGCTCATCTTGCTCCTGAGGAGCAGGAAGATAGATATACTTTATAGCTAGAAGGTTCTGCATCCAGAACAAGTTCAATTGCATGATCCCACTGCTTATGCTCAGGGAGTGAGTCAAACAATGCCTTGAAGAGAACACATCTTCAAAGTTCTGAAGGTGATGAGGAACTGTGCTATGCAAGGGTTTGGGCTGGGAGTTTGCTATAGATGCTTAGGCCAGGCACTGAGATGTGGTCTAAATAGCCTGAATCTCCACAGCCATTGGCAGTGAATGACATGTAGTAGTATAGATTCTATCACCACTCAGGGCACCTACTCATGTGCACCTCACCCTTTGACCAATTGATCTTTGGATTGTGCTCTTGAAGAGCTAAGTGAAGCCCAGGATCATGTCTTGCTTTCCAAGGCTAGTAACAGCAAAAACAGCATGTTCTGAATGAGAGCAATAGCATAGAATGTATACAGTGATGGGGTGAGAGAGAGGTCTAGTGGTCAGATGGTGTTGTTTTACATAGTTTACATCAAGAAATAATGTTGCACCACTATTCAATAAGGCAACAACACTTTCAATTTCCACATTCAGACATAGAGAGTTTGAGGATGGAGACAAAGCAACAACATACCAACAAGGGAGGTGTTGTTCCCAGACAGAAATTCATGAGTGAGAGGATGGAGAAGAGGGAACTGGTCGAGCCTTTGATCAGAGGAAGGTTTTGTACGTCAATTGAAGAGGGTGCTTACAGATTCAGTTATCAAATTGTCAACAGAGGAACATGTATTGTCAGATTCTATAGACAGACAAGCAAATCAATTAGCATCAGACAGCAGAGGTGTACAACTTATTCATCACCCAACTAAAAATCCTCTTTCCATTCAGTGGATGGAGCTACAGAGCCCACTTCAGAAGACAGATCCATTGGTGAAGCATTAGGAGAGGGGTCTCCAGAAGTGTTCTTTGCAGCTAAAAGCTGTAGCAGAAGCTTCTCTTGCTCAGAGGAAGAGAGGTAGTGCACCTTCAGTCTCTGAGGGCAGTAGCTTGCAAAGTGGCCAAGTTTTTTGCAATGATGGCACAAGAGAGGTGTTGATGCACATTGGTGAGAGGCATTTACTTCCATGGGAATTCCTGGAGGTAAAGGTCATGCTGCAGCTGGAGGTGGTGGAGCAATAAAGGAAGCATGTACAGCAGAGAGGGGACAAGTGACTGGCAACTGAGAAGGACAATGGACTGGATGAGAAGTGTTAAGACATCATAGCTCACACTTTAGCTCTATAAGGTACCACTGATCATGAGCAACCTTGTACTAAGTGGTGAATTGTCTGGGTGTCCTTTTGCTAGGTTGTCAATGTGCTCCATAAGAGTAGGGTGTAGGCCATTATGGAAGGTGAGGCAGAGCTGAAGACCATTCAGATAACCAGCCTGCTCAACCAGAGCATGGAAGGAGTCAATATAATCATCTCAGAATTGCTTCCCTTGGCCATATTGGTTAAGATTATGGAGAAAGAGTGTTGCAGTTGTAGCTGAGTCCAGAGGGAAGAACTCCACTTGAAAATCCATCTCAAAGGCTTCTCAATTGACAAAGCTATTTACTTCTCCAGGTCATCAAAAAACCTGAAGTGCATATGTCAAGGCATGGCCCAACTTTATATATAAAAAGACCTAGGCAATCTTCAAGGCATCAGAAGCAAAAGCTTCACTGCTTAGTTGGATGTATGTGACACAAGACTGAAGAAAGCATTTATCCACTGCTTGGTCTCTATTGTAAATGTCAGAAAGTGCTGAGTGAGGTATTTTTGTGTGTGGAGCTGCAGAGACATTAAAGCAAGGTTGCAGGATTCATCTCTGGTAGTGTAGGAGGTGTGGCAGTAATGACTGGAGTAGGAGAAAGATGCTCTAAGAGCATCTGAAGAGAGTGTGAGATGATGTCTGTAGTTTGGCACAATCCAGCAAGTTCAGTCATGTGCAGGGTCAAAGAGGTTTGGGTAGTCTGCATCTGAGTCTCTAAAGCAAGCAGACAGTTCCAGGCATCGTCCTGGGGGCTGGAAGCATCTGAGGAATTGGCTGGAATGGTTGGTTGAGTCATAGAGACTGTAGGGGCTAGGAGTAGTCCAG